>CATIWR010355359.1:0-39775 GCA_949677035.1 Omphalea diandra
CCTAAGCTAGCACTTCTAGTAGGTCCTATCAAGTCCATATGGATAAGTTGAAGTGGTCTAGATGTACATACAACATTTTTGGCTTTGTAAGAGGCATGGTGTTGCTTCCCCATTTGGCATGGATTGCATGTCTTGTCTTTGGAGAAATTTAGCTTGGGAAGCCCTTCCACTAACTTTCCTTTAGATAGGCTTTAAAGAAGATCTATGCTTGCATGCCCAAGCTTTCCATTCCACAACCAAACTTCATTGCTCAAAGACATAAGACACTTAAAAGATTGGTTAGCCAAATTGTCTAAGTCAATTGAGTAGGTATTGCCTTTCCTTTCTCCCTTGAAAATAACCTCATCATCCACTAAAGTGGTGACTCGGCATTCCCTAGGATTAAAGATGACTTTATTACCTTTGTCACACAATTGACTTACACTTAACAAATTATGTTGTAAGCCACTAACTAAAAGAACATTATCAATTAAAGAACATCCATTCTTACTAATGGTTTCAATGCCAATTACCTTACCCTTGGCATTGTTAACAAATGTGACATCTCTACCTTCTTTTTCTTTCAATATCGTGAATAGCTTTCTATTTCCAGTCATGTGCTTGGAATATCCACTATCCATATGCAAATTGCTTGATTTGGTGGTTGCCACATTCTGCTCATTTGTAAAATCTTCTTGTGCCATGAAACATATGTTGGCAACCTCTCCTTCTTCCTCTTCTTCACTTGAGCTTTCATCCCAAGTGGCTGAAAAACTCTTATTCTTTTCTTTGTCCCATCTCTTCTTCTTCTTTAATTTGGGACACTCATACTTAATGTGGCCTTGCTTGCCACATTCATAACAAGTGACATCGTTGGATTTCTCTCTTGGATTAGGAGCTGTTTTCTTGAAGCCTTTTCTTTCTTTTCTTTTCTTGATCAACTCTTTTGTCCTCCTAGAGAGCATTGCTAGCTCTTCTTCTTCCTTGTCACTTTCTTCATCACTTGAGGTGATCTCTACCTCCTTCTCTTTTATTGTAGCTTTAAGAGCCATGGTTTTTCTCTCTTTTTCTAGTTTGTTTGTTTGGCCTCTTAGCTTCTTCATTTGTTCATCTTTTTGTAAGGCTAACTTATGAGTTAAGAGTTTGCCTATCGACACATCGGTTGGAACCTTTCCAATCTCCAGATTAGACTCTTATATGTTGCAAACTCTAGCACCAAATTTATCTAGAGGAAGAGTTTTAAGGATTTTTGTGTTTACCTCATAGATATTCCAAATTTCTTCATGTTGGTGACAATGGACAAGAGCTTATTTGTCATTTCTATGATGCTTTCATTGTCCTTCATCATGAAGAGTTCTCATTCATACATCTTCAAACGACTTGACTTGACTAGAGTTGTGCCTTCATGATAGTTCTCTAGAGTCTTCCAAATGACATGTGTTGTTTGACAATGTTGCACTCTTCCAATCTCTTCTCTAGAGAGTGAACTGAGAAGAATGGTCATTACTCTTTTGTTCTTGCCATTTGATCTATGGTGAGCTTCAACCCATTCTTCCTGTGGGATTAATTCTTCATTACTATCCACAACTCTGGTGGGTGGCTTCCATTCCTTGATGACCACATCCCAAAGGTCCACCACATCTATGTCAAGATAGATCTCCGTCCTATACTTTTAATGAGTATGGTCTGTTCCATTAAAGTGAGGCTTGAGTTGTGAGTGGATTCCCTCTTGTGCCATGATCTTTATTTACCCAATAAAGGTTTGATTGTGAAACTTGGCTCTGATACCACTTGTTGGCCCTAGGCACCAAGAAGGCGAGATCGAATTGGTGTATAAAAAATAAAATAGAAAAGGGAGAAGAGAAGTGAGTAGAAAAGAAACACATGATTTATAGTGGTTTGGGTATAAACGATCCTACGTCCACTCCCCAATTCTTAGAAATTGGGTGTTCCACTATCTTTCAAAGGTGTTTTGAAGCTTACCCAAACTTTTACACTTGTGTTTTGAAGGCTCACACAACAACCTTTACACTCATGTTTTAACAGGCTCTCACAATAATCTCTCTTAGTGTTTTGACAGGCTCACACTACAACCTATCTTAATGTTTTGACAGGCTCACACTATAACCTATTACAATTGGTGTTTATGCTCACACCCAACAATGACCTAAAGAATATAAAAGATTGAGTAGTAAGATTGTAAGAGTTTTGGTACAAAATTATTAATTCTCTTACATTTACATATGTTTGGTGAGATATTTATAGCCTCTACCCACCAAAGAGACATTGCAATAAAACTGGTACAAAATCATCAAAGTGCGCTAGACATATTTTCGCATTAAATGCTTGACAGTCTTAATTCGCGATCGCTACTACTCGTTAGCGGTCGCGAAATCCAAATTCCATATGCAAAATCCCGTTTGTGTCTAACGGCTAGTCCACATGGTAGCTTCTCATTAGTTCACCAGGAAAATATAGTTGTTGCCCTTCACCTACTCTCAAAAGTAGCGGTCGCGATTTCTCTTGTATAGGGCGTAGTTGAGGACGCGAATTTGTCTGTCAAAAGTGTTCATCTTCTTCTTTTGGGTTCACTATCGCTACCAACAAGTTCCTATTGCAATTTTTGTCTTCCTACAGTTACCTAGGACACTTGTCAAGCTGTGGTTGTGGACTTGATTCTCTCTTGAGTTACTTCGAAATTCACGGTCGCGATTGAGGCATGACTTACACAGCAAATTTGTCTATGACTTTGGCTTTTCTTTCTTTGAATTGGTCGCGGCATAGAAGTAGCCCGCGAATATATCTATCCAATTTGTCAATCTGCCTTGGTCTAGTTCGTGGTCGCGAATTGAAAGGCACTAGCTTGCTTTAGAGATTTTTTAACTCCATCGAACTTCCAATGTAAAGACTAACTAAAAACTGCAAAACAATACTAAATTTGAAACATTAGAATTGATCAATCTCCTTTGTCAAGATCAAAAGAGGTCCAAGACTTAGGGTTAACTACCCAAGTCCAACAGTTTGTTTCTTCTTCACAAATTTTATTGGGCATATAATTTTGTTGGTGTTGATGGATATTTTGGAATTCTTTTGTTAAATGGTTTAGATTTTGAAAGTAGAACATGATTGTAGTACGATAATTATGACATATTATTGCAAGATTCTAATTGAGTGGACAACTATGCATTTCTATTTTTCATGATCAAGGGGTTTGTTGTTGTTGGTTTATATGATTGGAGAATGAAGAACCAAACGTACTATGCATAATTTAGGCATTAAAATTTGGATAATTTAGTGACTGAAGATTTGGATCAATTTTATTATTATTCGAGAAAAATATACTAAAATGAAAGGTATTATTCTATTAATTTTGCTTTTCATACTTCCCATGAAATTAGTACATTTCTCTCCCACATGTAAAGAATTGAAGATGTAATTTAGGTTCTTCTTAAATCTTTTAGTGTTTGGGTTATTTGATTTCCTCTACAATTAAAATTAGTTTCTTCTTTTGATATTGGATAGTTTTTATTAGTGTGTTATTAATTTATTATATCAATTAAAAAATTTTAATAAAATAAATCTATTTGAATTGATTCAAAAATATATAATAATAATAATTAAATTTAAGAATTCCTTACATAGTTCGATATTTCCAACCAAACTAAATATCTCATTTAACAATTTTAAAATATAACTAGCAGGGCAGCCCCCTAAAACAACCCATTTTGTCCCTCTAAAACAAGTAACTAAAATTGTAAAATACTAGAGCCAAAACAACCTTGAAATAAAAAATAAACCTTCAAATCTATATAAAATACCAACAACAAATCATCACACTCACATATGCAAAAAACCTCCCAATCCTCAATCCAACAAAGAGTAAAATAATAGCAACAATGCATGCACTGACAGGGCAATCAAAATTTATAAAAATAAATCATTAATCATGACATTATAATACATTGTTAATCCCTATTAAGGAGACCATACAAAAAGTAAATAACAAGAATAAAAAATCCCAAATTGGGAAAAGAAAAAGTTATGAAGACAAACAATAAATAACAATAATCAAAATTCCCAAAATAGGGAATGAAGAAGCCATGAACATGAAATGGAAACAACAAACACCAAAATTTAACGAAAGAGAAGAATCAAATAACTCATTAGATGGAAGACCTTATTAGAAAGAAGCTTGAATCATAAAAAAATAAAAACCATGCAAAGCATAATAAACAAAATCGATAGTTAATAACATCAATGGTAACAAAAAACAAAATCTAGGGTTTTTCATAGATGGTGAGGTCTCAAACAAAGGTAGACAATAAAGCTAATATATTAATAGATTACGAAATAATAAAAATCTTAATCCTAATCCAAACATATGATGAATCAAATTAGATAGGTAGAAGAACATACCACTAACTGAGAACAAAAGTAGGTAGTGATAACGACAATTCCAGCACCGACGACGACAACAATATTTTTCTTTATGTTTCTTCAATACCAAGGCTTTGTGAGGAAGATAAGGTTTGAAATAAAAAGTTAATGGAAGATAGAGAGAGCGAGGGAAGGGATCGAGAGACAACAACCATGAAATAGAGATAGAGATAAGAAGTGATAGCAATATAAAAGAAGAAAAGAGAGAGAAAGGGATTATAAGAGAGTGAACTAGAAGGAGCAGGGCATGGGTATAAGGATGGAGGTTAGCGATGGACGCCATCTGTCGGTAACTACAAGTTATAATATTATAATAATTTTTTAATAACATAATATAATAATTATTAATATAATTATTATATTTTATAATATAATATAATTATATATAAATAATTACATTATAAATTTATAAATTACCATTATATATAAATATAATTTATATACATAAATAAATTAACTACATATAAATATTATAATTATATATTATAAATTTATTATATATAAATATTATAAATCTTACATATTTAAATATTTTAAATATATAAATATAAATATCTATAAATATTTACAAATATTAAATTTTCATATATATATATATATATTAATGCTGGCAAATAGTATAAATATTACAAATATCTAATTAACAAATTATATAATAAAATTATAAAATTTATATAATTAAGATCAACAATGGACATATTTGTAGCTAATCAATATACAACTAGCGAGGGATAACATTTCGTCGCTATCTAACGACATAGTAGCTAGCGATGGACATTTTCTTTGCTAAATTTCATCAATAGTAATTGCACGAACTCCCTCCAATAAATAATGATGGACTCCAAAACCATTGCTAAAATTTGTCACTTTCCCCTCGTAGTTCCGTTGCTAAATTAGGTGTCACCTAATGGCACGAAAGATTGCGATGACTATTGAATTCATCGTTGGCCCTCGTCGAACTATCACTAAAGTCATCCATTTACCTTCCCTCGCTTAGTTGTTGCCAGAATGTTGATAATTAGTGACGAATTCAGATCTTTCACTAATTTTCATTGCCATTTTACCTTTTTGTTATAGTGACTATTCATTGAATCTCACATGGAATGTGTCCTACGATATGAAATTTATAACTAATCATATCATGTCCTGCTATATGAAATTTATAACCATTCATAAAGTACCTAACATATATTATAACAGTAGTGAGATGCCCTTTTGTGAGATCCTTAAGGAAATTATCATTAATATACTTGTTGGATCACACACTCAAAATAATAAGAACTTATGCAATGTGTAGATAAATGAACTTCCTAAATTGATAGGTTTAGAAGAAGAAGACTCACATATGCATTAAACCATTTGTGAAGTCCTCTTCAAGTTTTACATCCACTTCCTCATCAATAATATTTGGATTATGTTGTTGCAACATATTAGTGCAAAGGTTGTCAAATATGGAGTTAGTTGACGTGCTTTTTCTAGACTAGTGTGATATCATTAATTAGCAGTAGAAAACTAACCTCATAAATAAATCTACTTTACAACTAAGCAAGATGTATGACTAATCAACATTGTATTCTTTTGTTATCATACATCTTGTTCTTGAATGACCAAATATCTACCATTGTATTTGAAAATTGATAAGTTTCCTTCATTATCTGATTGATCATTTTAGCCTCTAACTTCATAATTGTAAGGCTCCATTCTTACTTTTATTTGCACATGATCCTTAAAGTAGTATGAATTAACTAAATAGACATCCCATATTTAGCTTTCCACTTGTGCCTTATTTCTGACATTATTCCTCAACTTTTGAAGATACCTATAATGTGAAAGCTATAATATCAAGTGAAAGAAAATACTAGCATAGTAGTATAATTAAAGTAAAAGATTTTACTAAACTCTTAAATAGATGCATCCACCAAAACTATACAGGACCAACAATACAAGTCTTATATGGTAAGTGAATAGAAAGATATTCTATAGAATCAAAGAAACCTAGAGGGAACAGTCTCTCAAGTTTGCATAGGATAATTGGGATTTCTATTTCAATTTTAGCCATATATTCATTCATAATGACTGTTGCAATTAAAGTTTTTAAAAAATAAGATCAACTCATTTAGAGCCTTCCATATATTAATAGGTAGTAGTTCATGAAAAGTAATAGGCATTAATCTTTACATGAAGATATGACAATCATGGATTTTCATAGAAATTGTTAAGCATTTTGACTCATACAATTTTATAAGTCGAAATCTCATAAATGATTCAATGGTGAACAAAATCGCGCTTATTATAAAATTAAAATAAAAATTACATTTGAACTCATTGAACTTAGTGAAATCACAATTTTTTATCCAAGTTTAATGACTTCATGCACCCAAGTTTTTTCAATATAAAAACTTTTTGTTTTATATCAAAATGGTGTATTTGATATTAAAGAAAAAAAAAAGAAATAAAAATCAGTTAAGGATTTTTTTTTTTTTCATTTGTCTTCTTTTCTTCTCTACTAAGGTCACCTTGCTTCTTCATTTCTCTTCTCTTCTATAGTAAACAAAAATTGATTAGGTTGGCTGATGATGGGTGCATGCTATATGAAAACCCTTAAGCTGCAAATGCACGTTAAGTACTAAGTATCTTGTATCTTATATTATCTAGAAAATCAATAAAAGATGATGAATAAAATTATAAGTAAGAGTCACTAAGGTGATTGATTAATCCATCTTGAATAGAAATAGGCATATAATAGCATGTTAAGCTAAAGGTTCCTTAACTCAAAAGCTAAACATCATGTAATTGCCTTACAAAGCAAGACTCTAAGGATAACAATGGTTTGTTAAAGTTTCTCAACTCAATAACAAAATAAGAGAATTGCTAATGGTTTTGTTTTATGAAAAGCATGTCTTCATTGTCTATTCACAAAACTAAGATATTTAGCGCTCTTCTTGCAAAGGACTTTTATAAGAGGAATGGTTTAAGGTAAGAGGGAAGACAATTACAAGTATCTATGTTATTCTTTATTTTCTTCCTCTTAAATTTTTCTCTCAACAAACTAAAGACACTACCTTAAAAAACCAAACCATTCTACATTGAAAACCAATATTTTTTCCTCCGTGAAAACCACTTAAAAAAAGCCATAAAGCATCCTTGCATTTTTAAAGAATTTTATCTTAATGATTCTCTAGTTTAAAAGGTCTAAATTTAAAATGATTCAATTCTATTATTTAAAATGATTCAATTCTTATATTAAAATGTTATACTTCTACATAAATAAATGCAACCCATGAGTTATTAGTAAGGCTTTTTAGGTAGAGGGACGAGAATTTGGTGGCTTTGAATGCGAAATTGTTTATGACTTTATTTGGTGAGGTGGAAGATAATACCCTCTTCATTCCTTTTTAACTTATTTTTTTGGTGTTGAGAATAACAAAATTATTAATTAGCTATTTTTTATGAATAAAAGGACTCGATTATCATTTTTTATAGAAATACTCAAATAAAATGTATTAGTTATCTCTTAACAATGATAATGATATAAATAAAAAAAACAATAAAATTTTTATTGGTATTCTAAAGTAATAGATATTTTGAAATAAAAATTCTTTCAAAAACCTTCAGTTAATAATGAATGGAGAAAGTAAGTGTTTTGGGCATTAATAAAATCATATTGATTTCTTTTTTTTACTTTTAACCCTTTGAAAAATAGTTAATGCTTGACAACAAAAAAATATAGTATAAAAATAATAAAATAAATAAATATTTAAATTAATTTTTATAAATTAAAAAATATAGTAATGTACTGATATAAATTAGAGAGATGAAATTATATTTTACCCTTTTAAATTTTAAACATAAAAATTCTTAAAATATATTATTTATTACATAATATTAATTATGTGTGGGAAATGTGTGAGTGTGTGTGTGTGTGTGTGTGTATATATATATATATATATATATATATATATATATATATATATATATATATATATATAACCTTTTTCAATAATAAAAAATTAGAGCAAATAAAGTACAACACCCGTCCCTAATTCGTTATTAGGGGATGAAGTATCAAAGATCTCCTTGACCTACCTTATTATCATTCTTAATTATAAGATTTAGATTGAGTTTTAAGATTTAATATTTGATTGGAAAAGGGAATAAAAAAAAAAGAGTCTAGTTTTGAAACATGTTTTCCAATTTAATTTATGTCTTTTTTTTTGTTTGAATTTCGACAGTTAAAAAGATAATTAAGATAATTTTTTAAAGTTAATTTATTGTAGATTTCATAATTAAAAAATAATTTTTATGTCACACGTATGCCACATATTATCTATGTCATCAATCACCATTCCTATTTAAGTTTGATCATAGATATAAATGATATACATTTGACAAAAAAATAAAATAAAAACATAAGTATGCATTTAAGAAGTTTAAGTATAATGATGAAAATTCAAAAAAAAAAAAATAATTATAACAAAATAAAATCAAAACTTGATTATAAGTGAAGAGACATCCCTTCATTTAAGTAGCACAAAGAATCAAAAAATTGATTAATAACATGATGTTCTTATATTGTATTGTAAGTGTGGAAGGAAACAATCATCAAGTAGATGTGTGGTGGAGAGCATTGATTGGAATCTTGGATTGGATTCCTTTGTTGCTTTGTATACTCCATTATTAACCCTTTTCATTGGAGTCTTTATTATTATTATTATTATTATTATTTTGAGTCTTTATTACTGGACAAGAAAAGAATCTCAGTGTGGGCCGCCCCAATTAGAATCCCCGGCACTATACTTCCCATTTTCGTAAGTTATCTCTATTATTATGACACTCCAACTGATGCAACGCTACACGACTTCAGTTTAGTTGACAGAAATTAATTTTCAGTCATGAGTCAAATATTAGAATTTAAATTTATAATTATGATAAAGTATATTCACACACTTGATTTGATTTCAAAGATGATTTTTTTTTTACAGAAATATAATTATATTGGCAAATATTATATTCAACATAATAATGAAATGTAATAATTTGATATTTTTATTTTCAAACAGTCTCAATTGAATTATTATAGATCAGATCAATTATTTCAATAATATTACTGTAAATTAAGACTAATTTTAATATAAGAAAAGTCATATTTTATAAAAATAAAAAACCCGTATTAAAGTTAAGAAATAAATAAAATCATATAAATTTGTAAAAATAATATAAATTTATATTTATTGAAATAAATAAAATATAACAATAAAATTTGTGGGATTACTGCCAACTATTTTAGTTGATAATAGCCAAAAAATAAAAAATAAAAAATTTTTTAAAGAAAGAGGGTAAAAAAGAAAAGATATCAGCACTAACATGACCTTAAGAAACCATTGAAGAAGACCTTACAAAAATCGATATTAAACAACCTAATTTGATAGGATCATTATCGGAAAACAGAATCTATCATAAAGTATCATTGCCTTTATGAATAATGTCACATTTGCCATGATCATCAAAGTGTTGGGTTCATAATTGTTAGTATAATAATATAATAATAACAGTAATAATAATAATAAATATTAATTAAAGATAATGCTAAAAGATGCAATTGCACACGACACAATAAAAAGTAATTTTTATTATTTTATTTAACTTAAATAATTCAACTCTCCTTTAATGAGGAAGCAAATTGTCCCTCTAAGTAGCTAAGGCTTCCTCAAATAGTATATACATGTACAAGATGGGGGAAAAAAAATAAGACATCCAACTTATTATCCCATGTCTCCACCTCTACAGCTGTCACCAATGCGTTTGATGAGCATCACATCAGAGATCTTGAGCAAACTACCTTTCAATTGGTGTAATAGTTAGGGGAGAAAGATATTCACATTTAGGTGTTGTAGATCATTATGGAGGATCAAGTGTGGTAGTTGGTGCAAGAGTTGTTATATAGCACCTAAAAGCATGTTCCAAGCCTCTTTGTTCCACCTCACGATGATGCCTCTCAATAAGATCCTTCTTCTGGCAACTCGTGAGTGCATATTTGTTATGCATCCATCTTTTCATACTATGAATTTACTTAACTTTGTAACATTAGGATTTGAATATCTATTATTTTTATACTTCATTTCATATATTATTTTATTTAATTATTAGTTATGTTTCAATATTTACAATTCTTAATTCATTTCAAATTGTATAATAATAATAACAATAATAATAATAATAATAATAATAATAATAATAATAATAATTATTATTATTATTATTATTATTATTATTATTATTATTATTATATAAAACTAAATAAAATGCCAATACATATTAATATTATAAATTATTTAGTAATTTAGCTACCACAAACTAAGTGATTTCTAATGTAATAGTTAAATAGGAATCACTTAACTTTGGTCTCTAAAAAGAGACCATATTTTATTGTCTATAAATAAAAATTACAAAATAGATACCATATTGTGTGATCAGTGATCATTAAATATGGTTACTAAGTGATCTCTAAATAGTTTGTTGTGGTCTCCACAATCAATAATTTGTGACCATACGGAGAATATTTAATGATTACATATTATGGTCACTATTTACATACCACATTATATGATCCCTGTTATAGCGACCACATGCAATTTTTTGTCTCTAATCACTTAGTGATCAAGGTTTTTAGCGATATATGGTCACCAAGTGTCACTATAGTTGGTTGACGACCACTTAGCAACCACATCATATGGTTACCAAAACCTATTCTATTTTATTTGGTAGTGAATGTTACATGAATGCTAAAAATCAAAGTTATAAATTACCTTTTACCGGTCATTGATGAAGCTCTAGCTAAAACCATCTTGAACACCAAGTTCCTCAAATAGAATTTGAAGAAAATTTTTTCAAGAATATTGATTTTCGGCTTCAATTATCGCCTAAACAACTAGGAACATCTAATTGTTGTAATCTTTAGCAACTGCAGTCAGCAATGCTCCACCAATTGATATTTTTAAAAATGAGTCATCAAATCTTATAATCTATCTACACCCACTTAAAAAGCCATTCCTCAGAAAACCAAATCCAACATAAAACCTCTTAATCGACAAATGTGGTATATAATAATATACATAGTTTCAAGATCAAATCTACCACATGGATCTTGCCTTATGAGCTCTAATTTGCAATTTTGGAGCTTAGAGAAATGTTCCTCTAATGTGCCTTGTATCATCAACTAAGTAGTTTTCCTAGCCTTATAACTCTTATTTTCAAGCACTATTGTTCCAAACATATATATTGTATCTTGCACCATCTCTTTAACTAGCCACCATGGATTTTGTTTAAACTTCCACAAATAATTAGTTGCTAACCACTCAACAGTAGCTTGTTAATTGTGTTGTACTCTATAACACTTATGATCATCATTTACAGTCTTAATAACAAATATTGATTCATCCTGCTTCATACCATCATAAAGTCTTTGAGGGCAACCAGTTTCACAAACACATTCAAGTGTTTTTTGAACTTGATTTCAACCATCACAAATTGTATCAATTCAATATGGAATTCTTATTGACGGCATGTTTGCATTATGTTATGTCAGTTAACCTCATATTCGCTGAAAATTTTAGATTTTCATGATCATATTTTGGATCATAAATAGTAGATGTTCAACATTTTTGCTTCTTGTTTTGAGTCACTCCTAGTAGGTGTTACTAATCCACTATCAATGTCAAAATAAATTTCTTCTCGCCCATCATCAACTTCTTAATCTTCTTAGTTTTCACCATCTTAACATCCACATGGTATGTTCCACCATCAATAACTATTAATTCATCATTAGTAGCACTCATATACTTCTCATCTTCATTATTGTTCCTTTCAACCACAAAGTTAGAATTATCCTCCAAACTAGAACCAATACCCTCATATGTAAGGTCATCAAACAAATCTTTCATCACTTAGATCACCTTCAATTTTGTTAATTCTAGCATAGCATTGGTTTCACCTTCTAAACGTGTTATGTTCCCTTTGTTCACATCATTCTCACTAGAGTAAGCCATAATAGGCACTCAATCAACATACAAATGTATTTCTCTATCCCTAACATGACTTAGCATATCCTAACATTATTTTATGTTCATTAAAAAAATTCTCAAACCAACCATTTACAGGCTCCCTAGGAAGAAGATATACTAACCTATAAATCTTTTCATACCCAAGCCTTTTTAAAATATCATCTGCTAAGTTTATATGCCTAAATCTGTCCATATAATAGTATGTGATATATAACAATTTAACCTCATGTCATTAATAGGAACCCTCCACTCCAATAAGTGTACCATAATAATGAATAATTATTATAAAAGGAACAAAGTCTGCCATTGGAACCTACATTAAAAAACTATCGACTACAATTAATCTAAATGCACAATATGTAAAGGCAGTTATTAAATTATTTTGTTTAATTCACCAATGCAAAGTCGTAGTGGAAAAGCATAATATATCTTCTCTTACTTGGAAAAGGGCAAAGATTCTCATCTTTGCCCTTTTCTATAGACTTGGAAATTTTATAGTACCAAACGATACCAAAACCAAAAGATTAAAAAATTTTATACCTTTGTGTCAGGGACCACAACCTGTTTTTTGAGACTAACACTAATATCATTGTTTGAACAACAAGAGCTTTTAAGAATTAACAATACTCCTCCATATCAAATTGACAACATGTGAATCTTCTACACATACTAAATGGACGATAAGTATAGAAAAACTACTCAGTTCCAACCGATTCTTGTAAAGGAACTTAAATTTCATATTTCTTTAAGCCCTAATATTAACATTAAGCAACTACTATTCAAACAAGAACTTTGTCATGCTCTTTATCCTTATTGTAAACAATAACTTTTTGTCCCTTAATATTTACAAACATTACATTATAGGAGACAATATCATTTCGACGCATAAATTTTTTGTTTTTGACTTGCCATTAAATTTTCCCGTAATTTTTGATCGAAAAATGACAAAATGGACTCTATCTAGCTGTCACCTTAGCAACCATCGGAGAGTTGATGCCAAATTTTCATTTTGGGATAAATGTGATGGAATAATTCAAAATTCGGGATACATATAAAAAATGAAATTTGAAATATATTTCAAAAGTTTCCAAAGGTTGGGGATTTATTGTGCAATTAGCTTAAAAAATATTTCTTAAGAAGTAGCATGTGATGGTCTTCTTTTTTTTTTTAAAGAAAAAAAAAAGTTAGCATGTAATGATTCTCGAGAACTCCCCGTATAGAAACGAAATAATTGGATTAGGTGGGTCAAAGGTCTGAGTAATACCCCAGCGGTTTCTAAAAACCGTGAGGCTGCGCCACCAGATTTTTGGTTTCCCGCAGCGTCATTACTTTATTTTGGCAAAACATCTGTCTGCTTCGTCATAACTCAATAGCTCCCACTAATCTCACCCTTATCAACAACTACTTCTGTTTTTACAATTTTACCCTTTATATTTTCTTTTCCTTCTTTTGCCAACACTTCAAATTTTTTTTTGAGTTTTTATTTTATGAATAATAATTTTAATTTAACAAGACTTCTATATGATATGCTACCTTTTAATTTCTTAATTTTGTTTTGAAAGTCAAATTAATTATTTAATTTTAATTAAAATCAATCGAGTCTTTATGAACTAAAAAGCTTGATTGATTCTAATTAAATTGGAGACCAGATTTAAAACTTAAGGGCATTTAATTTATGGCAGCATAAAATCAAATTACAGTAATTGAAAGCGGTATGAATGATGTAATCCTTTTATTTAGAAAAATCTGAAGGGATTTAAAGCATGATAGATACGTGGAATGAAAGGGTAAAATTGTAATTTAAGGAAGTGTAGTTCTTATAAGTTATAACTGACAGTATCTGTCAAGGTGGGAACGATTCACAAAAATACCTTTTTTTTTTTTTTTTTTAAATTCTCATTTGTTTAAGCGATTTGACATGGGGATTTTGTTGTTTCCGGGAATGACAAATTTGAGTGTCAAAGATTCTCTCAAAGCTCTTGAAGCTGACATTCAGCATGCCAATACTCTATAATAATTCTGTCTGTCTCTTTTTATTTTCTTTGATTAATTTTTCTGGTGAATTTGTATTTGAATTTTATGTCTAACCCAATAAAAAAGAAAAGATAAGAAAAGAAACATTTCCAGCTCTGTAATCATGATTCTGCAAAAAGATCAGATTTTTTTGGTCGAAAGATAATATTTTGAGTGGGCCATCATTTTTAATGTTTATTTTAATGACAAAAGTATAATAATCATGTTTATTAAACTACTTTTAATTCTAATTTGTGAACAACATGATGCATTCAGTTAACAAGTTCAATCTTTTGGTATGAGATTTTCTTTGTAAATGCTCATAATAGCTTGGCAATGGATAAAGAGTATCCCAATGCATGAAGTTTCCTGAATTCATCGCACAATAGCAAGGTCTTCAATCGCTTGGCAATGAGTAATGGGTCAAATCCTAAATGTTTGTTTAGGTGTAGGTTAGCAATAGAGAAATTGTTAGATGTTTTTTTTGGTAATTTCTTGTGGTTACAAAATAAAAGCAAGCAGGGAGGCCTTGTCAGCTTTCAGAATATGGAAATGATGCTTTGTCATAAACTGTTATTTACAAGTAGTTTTAGAGCCTTTTCAACATTTAATAAACAATGGAACCACACTTCTGTTATGTTTCTTTCGGGTATGCTGCATTGGGTTGGTGCATAGTCTTCTTTGCTACACCCAGTGCGGTGTAGAAATGCTTCTGTCATGTTGATTACATTTTTATTACTCTTTAGATTTGGGCTTGGAAAGGTTTATATGGATGATGAAACATTTGTGTTTTCACTTTTAATCTTAGTTAGATAATTGTGTTGAGCTGCAATAATTGCTTCCAGGCCATATCATCATCTACCAACATCATAAAATGAATGTCTTATTATTACTTATTGAATGGCTTTACATTTCATATTTGAATGGCTTTACATTTTATATGACCATTTTTATATGTTATTTTCTCTCTGTTTCACCTCCCTTTTTCACCTCTTGTTGAAACAGTGCATTAGATAATCCAAGGGAGAATGATGGAACTCGTCTTCAGATGAGACTATCCTACTGTCCGGCTGCCCAATTTTTATTTTTCTTGTTCAGTGGACTGATTGTAATCTTGATGGTGCCCTTGGTCTGCTTAGAGTTCTTATTTATCTGGTATATTATTATTTTCAGTTTACATCCCCCCACCTTCCATTCTTTTTTGTTGGTTTTTACTGTGTTTGTCTTCGTTTTCTCTTTGTTCTTTCTCCTTTATTTAGTCTTTCTTGTTTCATCATTTATTTTATTTGTTTGTTTACTTGATTATTTTACATTGGATCGCCTTCAACAATGTAGTTACAATATTACAGCTTCTTGTTGGGTGTGACAATGGGGTGATTTGTGCAGACCTATGCTGATGGCAAGACAATTATGTCTATTTATGAAAGAAAAGCTAGCCTCAAAGAATTTTATGGTAAGCATTTTTGTAAAATGTTTATTTTTCAGTCTGCTGAAGTTGAATTTTATGTTTATTTATGCTTCAAATTTTGGTTTTTTATGAACAGCGGTGATATTTCCTTCTTTATTGCAACTTCAAAGAGGAATCACTCATTTGGAAGACAAGAAACAGAAAGAGGTTTATAATATCATACACAGAAGAAATGATGAATTGGAGAGGGGGGAACTATCTGAAATTGACCTAGAAAGAGAAGAGGAGTGTGGGATTTGCCTGGAGATGAACAGCAAGGTTGTATTGCCCAATTGCAGCCATTCTGTGTTTGAAGTGCTATCAGGATTGGTAAGTACTGTTTCTAAAGTTTGTGGCGCTCTCTCTCTCTGTCTCTCTCCTTTTTTTTTTTTTTTTTAAGGAAAGGTTTGTGGCTTTCATTGGTTTCTGCATTTGGTAAGATAATTTATCATGCATGAGAGAGCCCTGTGTTCATATTAACCATCTGCCAAGTTGAACTCATTGAGATGGAAGGGCACCCTCTAACTGGCAGGAAGCCATAAGATCTTGTTGCCTTGTAATAGATGATGAGAGTTTTCTTGTAACATATTTAATTATAAAATATTAACTGGCCCTCTAACTGGTTGCACCGCGGATGGAACTAGCCGGGTAGCCAATGAACTCCTGGTAGAAATATATTAAATTGTTTGCCAATGGTTAGAATTGAAACTGGACAATCAAGATCAATCTGTGCAGTCCCTATGCTCAAGAATGATTCTACACATGTCTCTCCAAATACCCATTTAATAATGCTTTCTTTTCTCGTTGAAAACCAATACTAATTCCTTCTGAAAAGTTTTCTTTTATTAAAAATAATATTAGTGCTGTTATTTTAAAATTTCTAACTATTTGCTAAACATAAAAATTTGTTGTATTCAAACATCTTTTATTTATTTTCACCATTTATTTGCAAATTTCAGTTTAATTTATTATCATTAATATGCTTTATTTATTTATATATTTGAAATATCTTGTAAGCTGAATATATTTTGTGTAATATTAATATATACTGAAAATTTTGGTTCGACCTGGTTCGATCTTTAAATCTTAACCCATAGCCTTCATTGGTTTGAAGATTAAGCCAGGTTTCAAAACCTTGATAAATAGAAAGATTTTGGGGACTCTAGCTGTAAACTTATGGTTCTATGATCATTTGAAAGAAAATATTTTATTTTAGTGGTTAATCAAAATGTCAAGTATCAGAAAGAGTATAGTTGAGTGGTTGTTTACATCTAGAAATTAGAGAAGTGTTCTTGTTCAGGGATTGGTTGTTTTCGGCTTTCTCATTCTACTAGTGTCTTCTTCTTTGACTATGACATGATGATGCGTTATTTGGTGTTCATAACAGGCATGAGCGATCTCAATCATGTCCTTTTTGCCGAGACAGTCTTAAAAGGGTCAATTCTGGTGACCTTTGGATCTCCACAGATAAGTTTGATATTGTTGATTTATCGTTAATTTTGAGAGAAAATTGTAGAAGGCTCTACATGTACATCGATAAGTTGCCTCTTATTGTTCCAGATTCTATAGTTCGTTATGATCCTCGTGTTAGGTGAGGTTTCTATGCTGGGTACTCGGAACTTGTACTGTATGATACGCAATGGCTGTATATATTTAATGAAAGTTTGGAAATGTAAGTGTCTTTTGATATGAGTGATTGGTTTTGGTTTCAAAGCTGGAGGTTTTGGAAAGAAAGTCTGGACTGCATTACTTTTTCTCTAGGTGTGGATTGCTGAAAATTTTAAAGGTAACTGTTTAGCTGTTTTGTGCATTATTTTTGCATCAACCTTGAATTGTCGATGTCTTTATCAGGAGAATGGTATTTGCTGTCAATTGATTGGGCAACACTATAAAAGATTTGATTTTATATCTAACCAAACTAAAATATAATTATGAGTCATTTCATAGTCATGTACTAAGCGAATCAAATGTGGATGAAGTATTAGATAATAAAGCAAATGAAAACAGCACAAAAGTATATAGTGGGCAGATTTCATATACTATTGATTTTCAGATTGCAAACGCATGTAATCTTAATAAAGGCGAGGTTGGTTCTCTTCTGGATGAACAACGTAAGCATAGCCTCCATGGCTGGAGATATCAAGACCTGCAACTTCTTCTTCGATTGATATCCTCAGGATCCTAAGCTTGTGAAGGGCATAGAAAAGAGGTCCCATTGTGACACTGACCCAGCACACAATCGCTAAAACCTCAACCATTTGGGATCCGATCAAACCCCAACCCCCGCCCAGTAAAAGTCCATAGGACCTTACTACGCCACTTTTTCCTGATTCATACGCTTGAATCATGAACTCCTCCTTCGCAAATAACCCAGTAAATATCAGACCCCAAGCACCACATCCACCATGCAGCTGCGTTGCCTCTAATGGGTCATCAAATTGCAACTTTAATGCCAATATATTAAGCCCAATCAAGATCCAAGCAGCACAAAATCCACACACAATTGCAGCCCATGGCTCAACAACGGCACAACCTGAAGTGATTGCAACAAACCCACCAAGAACTCCATTGCAAACGTCTAATGGATTCCAATGGCCTCCTAGTATCCGCAGGCCGAATAAGGTCACAATTCCGGCGGTTGAACCAGCCAATGTAGTTACCACCGCAGTCCGGCCAATGGCCGTCCAGTTACCTTGATCAGTTGTATTAGGATAGGCTACAAGAATCTTATCAAAAGAGCCAGGGTTGAACCCAAACCAACCAAACCACAACAAGAATGTCCCGAGTACCACCAAAGTTGCATTATGCCCACGCATCGGCACAGGTTTCCCAAATGCATCAAACCGGCCCACTCGAGGGCCTTCTATCAAAGAGCCCCAAAACCCAGCAACTGCACCCACCAAATGAACCGCACCACTGCCGGCAAAGTCAATTGCACCAGACCCAAACAACAACTCGCTGGAACTAGCACTTAGCCAACCACTTGATGACCAAACCCAATGAGCCACAACTGGGTAAACAAACCCAGTAAGGAAAAAAGAGAAAACAAGGTAAGCACTGAATTGAGTTCGCTCAGCTATTGAGCCGCTGGTGATTCCAGCAACTGCAATAGCAAAAGCGCATTGGTAAAGAAAATAACTGTAGTCATAATTACTACTAGGAATATATTTGAGAGCAAAGAATGTTGTACCAATGAAAGGGTTAGAATCGGAGCCAACCCCAAATGCAAAAGCAAAGCCGAAGAGGTAATAAGAAATGCTACCAACCACAGCATCAACAACATTTGTGAGCATAATGTTCATGGCATTCTTGGCTCTGACTGATCCAGCACATAGCATAGCAAAGCCAAGTTGCATAACAAAGACCAAGTAAGCTGAGAATAGTAGGTAAATGGTGTTGATAGAGTCTGTGACACTTCGTTCCCATGAAACTTCCATGGCTGATTCGTGAGAGATAGAAAGAGGAAGGTGGTTGGTGCAAGTAGGAAACGGAAGATACGGGTGTGATATTTTGGACACTTTAGAATATCCATGTGGTAGTTATTTGAATGGTAGCTATTTGCCTAGCCGGTTCTTTACTTTTATTTAGTACCCTTTTGCCTATAATGTTTTGTAGGGCCGTTACATTAAGCTGTCGACCACTGACCAGTAGCGCATTCTGCTTCAATGGCTCGAATCAAATGGTTAAGCTTAAAGCCGGATCCTTTTTTTTTTTTTTTTTTTTTTTTTTTTCTAATTATATTTTAATTTGCATCTGGCATCCCGTTTTTAACTGATGGAAGCGTTGTTAAATATTGGCAAAGAACACCTTGATTGGTAATTGGTGATTATTCTGTATTACAGTTATGAGTGACAATTTGTCATCGCACATGCAGCAAAATAGCGGGGGGAATTAGCTGTATGTCTCTGCAACGGCATTAAAAATGGCTAGGATAACAGTCTTTTTATGAATACACATAATATCATGAAGCAGAGTAAATATTTATATATTTATACACAATACACATGATTAACAATGAAGTCCTTTATATAATCGCAAGGTTTTAAATATGTATATATATACAAGAGTGGTAGTAATCCAATTTTACTGACAACTGATGGTTTGAAGAAAAACTAATAGGCTTTTAAATAGTTATCGAGGTCTCCCACAGGAATTCGGCTTGTAAGGGAAGGTGTCATTGTAACAATCGCAGATTCATTGGCTCCAGCTAAAAGAGCAGCCTTTCCAGCTTCTAAGAATCTCCTAACAGCATCCTTAGCATATCTGTTGGCTTCACCCACTGTCATGCTTTTGCCAATATCCAGGTAAGCATTTAATGCATAATCACCATTAAGCTGTGATGAAAGCTGAATTGATTCAACCTGAAACTCAGAAAGGCTCATATCTTCTTTTGGTCCCCTTGGCCTCAATGACATCGGCACCTCTGGCAGAGTTTCTGCATCCAAATTTCAGGATTAACTTCAATTCATGAATACAGGATAATATGCTAAGGTTTCAAGTAATGTTTGCAACCTACGGCTTCTAAAAATTCCAAAGGGCAAAAAACTGAGAACACCCTGCGTTTTGTAATAATTTATTACTTTGTCCCCCAAATTCAAAAATACATCTTAAAATACTTGATGTTTTGGCACTGTTAAACTAAACAGTCCTTCCATCAGATTTTAAAAATTTCCCATTAGTCAAAATCTCAATATATTTTATTTAATACCCTAAAGACCCTTACAAATCCAATTAATCTTCGAGCTTACCCCTACTTCAAATCGTTAATCTTTGTTTTCTGACAGTGATCAACAATAATACATAATACGAAAACGCACATCTAGAATTATCTTATTCAATTCATTCCAACACTGCTCCTGCTTTTCATTTTTCTTTTTCTTTAATTACCAAAGATTATAAAAGCTCAACTAAGATTATCATAAGAAATTCATTTTACGAAGCCCATAAATCAATTTAACAATACAGACAAAAACCAAACTCAAGACAGTTTAAAAAAGGAAAGAATAATTATTAACCTCCTATCAAACAAAAATGAAAGAAACCAAGTAATTATCAGGATTATGCTCATCAAATTCAACCATCAAATACCCCCATATCCAAGAAAGACATCCATGAACAGAATCATGGATGGGGCCACAGTTAAGGAGGTGGAGGCCGTGCTTGGGGATAGAAATTTACCCCCAACAAAAAAAAATTCCCAAAATTCAACTTTACAAGCTCAAGCTGGAAATAAAATGATCCAATT
This sequence comes from Omphalea diandra, assembly GCA_949677035.1. Lineage (NCBI taxonomy): Eukaryota > Viridiplantae > Streptophyta > Magnoliopsida > Malpighiales > Euphorbiaceae > Omphalea > Omphalea diandra. The sequence continues at coordinate 21,182 of CATIWR010355359.1, forward strand.
TCCACGAAAAGAACATCAAAATATCAGATGCATGGGACTGTCAAGTACTTCAAGAAAGGAACTGGACGGGAGAAGGACGTGATGACAGAGGCAGAGGTAAAGGTGCCGAAGTAGAAGAATTCTATAGTATATTTTTGAAAACTGAGGGAAGAAGTAGTTTATTTTAAATAAAATCCAAGCAGTTTTTAGTACTACACCCAATTGCAAAAGTTGGCAAGCACAGACGTTATTACATAGCCTAGAAAGTTAATAGCTGCCACAGATCTCTTGGTAGCGTCTACAATATACATGCCTAATATTAGTAAATTGGCTCAGTTTTTGCTTTCATTTTATGATCATGGCTCTGGACAGGAAAATCATCACTGAATCTTTTTTTGGGGTTACAAATAGGAAAATAACAACCAGTATTTACTCTATTTCATTCTCCGGTACTGTCTCCTACCAATGAAGGAACATATAGGCCAAAAAATGAAAACTAGAGCTATACTGCCGCGCGGAAAGAGCACCTTGGCTTTGAATTTGTACATAGAACTGAGGTAAATTCTCTCATAATTGCAGGTCAAAACTGTCTATCCAAATGCATGATATTTCCCATGTACATAATGCCGACAAATTTATGACAAGAATACTATGACTCTTATTAAGGATTTAAACTGCATATAATATTGGTAAATCAAATACAGCCTGCAAAAAAAAGTAGGGGGTAGGATAACAGATAAGCACAAGACGGAGAAACCATTGTCTAGGTATCCAATATCAATCTTATTCAAAATGAAGTAGAAAGAGCACACAAACATGGAAACCACTATTATTGAGGGGATTGATGCAAACCTGGGCAGTCATCACGTGGAGTGTCACGACGGTAAAGGTAATTCTCAAAAGTACCAGCCCATGCGTCTCGCTTCATTAAGAAGTTTGACTCTAGGTTGAAAAGCCTCTTTACAGTTGCAGGAATAGAAGAATGCTCAAATTGTGAATGCGGTGATGGCCTAACAGGCTCATGGATCACTGTACCAAACATTCATCAATTAATCCACTGGCCCGACAAATGATTAAGATAGAGAACAATGACAACACGCTGCAGCTGAACAATTTCTGCCCATTCTCTAAACTCAATTACAAAAGAAAATACACAGAATAATTTGCATAAATTATGCATCCAAGGGTCAATCCCGATAAACATGCAGTAAGAGAGGGATCCACCATGAAGGCACTTCCCCTTAATGCCTCCGAAACATACCTTTTGGATGATATTCCTAAAACTCATTAATCTATCAGCAACATTATTTGCTTCCAATTTAAAAATCTGCCCACTTTAAATCCAATTTAAAAATCTGCCACTTCATCAATCCCAAAGAACTCACTATAATTCAGGCCAAATTAGTAATAGCTCACATTTTTAAACCCTTGTATCAATCATTTTAACTGAAACTTTTAGAAATACATAAGAAACAGAAAAACTCACCAGTACCCCCAATCCAGGTTGAGACCAATATGCGTTTGAGAATTCATCATTAGGATACAGCTGGGGAGAAATAACAGTCTGTATCCAATTTCAATTTTTTAAGTGCAACTGATGCGAGTTATCAAGTCTAGTTGCCTGTAACTCTGAAATCAAGTAAGCCAATTTTACATGCATTATCAATCGATCAAAAAAGGTACTATCTTTTTTTCTCGAGCAAGTCAAAACAGAAGTGATTATATTATTGTGATTCGTCAAAGTAAGAACTACGGCACATTTGGCATTGCTATGATAGCAACCTTTACGCAAAGAATTAGAAGAAATATCCTTTGCTAATTGATTATAGATTTTTTTCCAATTTGATTGTTGTGAAAAAAAAAGTATATTTCAAAGGAAGTTAATATTTGAAACTTTTGAAATATATGTACTCTATCTTAAAAAGGTTGTCATCTTCCATTTTTCACGTTGTTTAAGAAAATATATTTAATTTTTTGCTAACTCTATAATATATTTTCTCATTTATACCTTTAATTATATTTAATGAGAAAATAAATATACTTATCTAATTTAATAATTAATGAGGGTAAATTAGAAATGTTAACTACAAATATTTTAATTTAATAAAAAAGAACATGCATTTTGGACCATCCAAAAAGAAATAGTGGACAATCTTTTTGGACGGAGAAAATATATCAAATAAGCTTGATACGGTAACTAAACTTGTTTCATTAATAGCTAAAAGCATCTCTAAGACTTAAAATTGTAGTTTCGCCAACAACTATAGCTTTCTGCAATGATAACCGCCAAATATGCTCTTAAGCTAAACGTTATTGCCATAATTAACTAGTTACTCCACTGGAGCACTAATTCATGATATCGTGTCAATGGCCCGAACGTGTTTGCTTCTGTTTTCACTATCAGCGATTCCAATTAAAAAAACACGATCTACTTCCAGGGGCGGAACTAGAACTCTTTTAATGATGGGGCAAATTTTGTTTCAAAGTATATGGACCTAAAATAAAATATAAAAAAGATATAAATTTTTTTTAAAAAAAAGTTTAAAGTATAGTGATTAAAGTTAACATTTAAGAATGTCTTTAAAAAGTTAATGGGATATAAATGAAAATTGGTTAATAATATAGGGGCTGAGACAAAAATATAGAAAATTTTGTTATAGGTGAAAATCTCTCTCTCAATGTAGTGCCGCCCCTGCCTACTTCATCAATCCCATATCTTTCATCTAATTTTAAAACCCCTAAAATTAATAATCCTTGAACTGCAAACAGAAAATCAGGATTAACTCACCAGTGCCCTTATCAATCCAGGGCGAGATCAAAATGGTGGGCACCCTAACACCCAACCGATCAAAATGGAAATAAAACGGGTCCGGCCCAATTATCCCATCCGGGCTAGGCAACCCACTCACAGGCGTAGGCACGTGATCATAAAACCCACCATGCTCGTCATACGTAATAAAAACCGCCGTTTCTTTGCTATGCGGGCACCCTCTCAGTGTCTCATGCACCTCGTTCACGAACCTCTGTCCTCTCGCCACGTCACGCGACGGATGATCGTCGTTTGCCGGGAAACGCTCCACGTCGAAGTACCTCTGCTCCACCACCACGTAATTCGGCAGCTTCCCTAACCGCGTGTGCCGTTTGAACGCCAATTCACACTTGTGGAATTTCAACACATGCTTTAATTTCCTTAGAGATTTGAAGAAGAGCGTGGCGGGGATGTTTTGGTAATAAATTCCAAACGTGAGACCATTTTCGCCCAATGAGTCGAAAATTTTTTTTTTGAGGGAATCCATGGATGAGGTCTTTGCGTCCGTTGCTTGTGGAGCCGTGAGAGGTGGCGGAATGAACGTACAACCGGTTCGGTTGGGTCTAAGCTGGAACCGAAGCGAATGACCGGTCGAAAATCGCGAACTCGTTGGCTAACGCTGCATAAACCGGTAACCGATTAGGTTTGAACCCGCTCATGGCGGTTCTCGACTTATTCTCGCGCATGCTTTCCGCTTGCTGCGCGAACCCGTTCATCGGAGCCGGGTCTGCGGAGGTTTCGTTTGAACCAAATATCTGTTCTCGGATGACTTGGAAGTAGTGGCCTGGGTCCCAGTCAACGAAGACAGCATCATCGGAAACAAAGACTTCGGGGGAGTTGGGGTCAGAGGCGATGATCCGGTTGGATTCGGTTCCGGTTAGACCATTGATTGCTGGTCAGATTGACTTGAGCCAGCCTAAAACGTGGTCAAAGGAACGATTTTCAATTACTATGATCACTAGGGTTTTGACGGGTCCTTGGATTTTGGTTTTTGCCTCTTTTGCAATTTGTCAAAGTTTAGGGAATGAGAAGGAAGTATGAAGTATAGTAACACTCGCCGAGTAGCCATTTCGTGCGTGTATGATAAGAGAGAGGCCGAGGCAGACCTGAGTTTGAATAATTGAAGAAGACGAGGAAGAGGGTATATAGTCCATACTTTTTCACAGATTTTATGCTTTACTTTTAAATTAAGTTTTTAAATAAAATTACTGGGTGAGTAATGATCTGATCATGTGATACAGTATAAGTTAGGTTGACACTCAGATTGAGCTGGTAGACTTTCTCCTTGAGAGATTCTAATAGTTATGGTTGCATGCAGTACAAGTTTCTTTTGTTTTTTTTTTTTAGTTCTAGTCTAGGCTTAATTGGTCCTCAGCTGGGTGGTGGAGCTTCTAATAACTTTGTCATTTCAGCAGTGTCATTATTATTGGAAGAGAAAATTAAGCAAATATAACTCCAAGGAGATGATGAAAAACACCTTTGAGGTTTCAACTGGTTCTGGACCCAATCATTAATTTTCCTGGCCAAATTGTCTAGGAATGTTGGACGAACGTCATATGGGCTTTTACCTTTGACAAAAGTTGCAATGACTATTCTACATTGGGAAGCTTATGCTTATACACAATGAAACAACAAAATACTAATTTTGTTTGTCCTTCACAAAACCATAACATAAAAATGAAGTTCTACAACCAACCGTGACTTCATTATCATCACTAAGTTACTTCTAAGTCATCACTCTAAGTAACTTCTAAGCAAATTGATCAAGTCAAATGAGACGCATTCACCCCACCTAACATCAGGCTTCTGAATGCCTTGTCAGTTGTTTTTCCAGCTTCGATTTAAAAAAGATTCAGGGACATCTTCAGCTTGTTCTGTCTCCATTTTGGAAGCTCATAGAAGGCCTTTCGCTTCATTCCAAACTTTTCTTGAAACTCGTCATCACTTAAGTACTCCTAAAAGTAATTGCAGCTTCTCATTAATCAATATACAGCAAGCAAAAATAATATTATGGCAGCACAAGATTTTCATCCAAACGATTTGCTCAAATACTAAATGAAGCATGTACCTCTCTTTTGGTCACATCTATGTCTATCACAGGATAACTAGAATCCACTTTCAGTCGCATGTAAGGATATATCAGAGAGTTTATACTAGTTTTAGGACCATCAACATGCACTAAATTTGCATTCTGAGGAGAGCTTGTCTCTGCTGTTAGGGAACCTGCAAGAACCATATATTCATCAGCAACAAAAACTTCATGCAGAACAATTGTGTCAAGCTAATTTGGATTTCATTCTAAGAATTATCCAGAGGGGCCTTATTGTTAACTGTCTCAAACCCACTCTTAGGACTCTTCAAGCAAACAATGCAATTGGATACCAAACCCAACAGAATACTCTTATCCACCTTACCTTTTTCGAATTCATAGTTCATCTAGGCCCCCTACACTATGGGACATTCTGTCTTCTACCTAATCGTTTTCAAATCTATAGTTCAGTTCTAGGATTTTATTATAGTCTTTAACCCACTGTTGGATTATTATCATGAACTCCTAAAAATGCTGATATAAACTAAACTTTTGTCTGTTTTGAACTAGTTAACAAATTAAAGGTTCATTGCTCCAGTACCCTGAGAAGGAGATTCTGGAAAGAGCTTCCTTGCAATTGGAGTTGAGCTGGAAAAAAGGTGGTTGCTCGGCCCTGAGACACTTGATGCAGCAGATAAACTATTTCTACTTCCATTTGAACCGGCAGAATTGCTTCTCAAACCATCTGGAGTAGTCTCCCTAGAGGATGCTTTCCATGAATTTCTAACAGGGACCTGCACGTCATGTTAGGTGAAGAATGAATAAATCAGATCTTTTATTACATTCAAATAGAAGAATCAGCAAGAGCCTAATGTCTGAATACAAATCTGATACTTATCTGTAAGGTTAAGGGAAAAAAGGTTCAAATGAGTTTACTTTAATAAGGATTAATCTTCTTTGAAAAGAGCATCGGCCTTCCTTTATCATTTCTAGCTAATAATCCTGTCTGTGCATTATTATTTTCGGGGCATAATATACCAATGAAAATTACAAAATTGTAATGTTTTGAGCATCAACGTGACCTAAGCACAAACATTGGTAGAGACCTTGGCATTTTAAAATGATAAAAGGCAAGAATAACCCAAAACCAAAAGGAAGAAAATTCCAAGCCATATGTTATCAATGGACATACTGATAGGCTACAAAGATATGGCTGATATGAGAATCACTTAATTTACTCCATGCCAATTAACAACAAAAAGCAACGAATATATGTTACCATACTGAAAACTACAGCAATGCCCATTAGTGACTCGGAAAATTTGGATCCGTAACATTCTTTTTAAGCTATCTTAGTGTTTGCACTAGGGTTTCGGTGGAATCTTGTTTATATCAAGCCCACAAATAAAATTAAGTAGAAAAGACTTAATTAGCAAAATAAAGAAGCATGCTAACTTAAGCAAAAGATATACGCTGCAAAAATAGGAAAATGTCACTAGAGCCACATACTTCCAGATTTTGCTTCTTTCCTTTCAGAATGGCAAGCTTCCGTTCAAATGAGTTTCCATGCATCTACAAGATCCCACTACCAAGTTAAAATCAAGCATCCATTGATGGTAAAGTAAATGATGTAACAATCCACATACATTTGCCTTAGAAGAATCCCATTCAAAGAAACGTGTGAAAAAAGGAGGTTCTTGCCCTTCTGAAACGACATAAATAGGCGTCTCCAAAGATAATCCTTCAACCAGATGGACAACCTCAAGGAATTTCTGCCAGCTCCAAGTGAAATTATAGAACATGAAGAAGATAATGATAAAACTGAAGACCATCAAATCTGTAGGAAGCTAAGTTGATCATGCATTTAATCTATTTTTTATTCAGCGGACAATTATGTATTCCTTTACATGTGGTCAACTGAAGTGTCAGAAAGAAGATGGAAAACCCAGAACTAAAACCTGAAAAGCAAATAGGTTCACATTTGATGCTCCAAACCATCAAAATTCGTCTCACACCATGACACTCATTAAATGGATTAATTAAGGTTTATATCTCATAAAAAGCTTATACATTTAAAGTAATTTCATCTAATCAACATATTGGTGCTCAAAAATGAACAATAGGATACTATGGAAATCCTTGTTCTAGGTAGTTAGACATGCTAAGACTCATAATAGTCAAAAAAGATATTTATCTCCAAGAAAATCATTTAAAAGAGTAAAAACATATCTTACCAGGCCAAGAGTGAGAGCTTGTTGCTTTGCTTTAACATTTGAATGGCATCCAATCCAGACATAGATCTCATCATGGCAGTTCAGTATTAATACATCTTCAGTAGTTAAATCATCTTGAGTAAAATTGTGTACCTCTTTCACCTGAAAACATATAACATATGAAAAATAATTAACACCTGAAGGGAAAAACAGAGAGAAAAAGAAACAAGAAATATCTCCCAAAAGCTCCACATTATGGTAACAGACAATTGTAGTTGAAATCTTGTTTGTAATGGCAAAAACATATTCTAAATACAAACTGTTGACCTTTGAATTTAAAATATTTGCAATGTTAAATGAAAATGAAAACTGATCATATTCTACAAACAAAAGCAGCTATCAATATCCATCTAGGGACAGAAAACCATGACGACGCACAAAGCTTATATGTATCCAATGAAGGTGCAACAAACTATTAATTGCCTCACAAGCATGCCTGTGGAAACATACTTCAGTTTACCTTGAAATCACCTGAATTGAAATTCAAACAAGAAGCAAGATAGCGATCATCCACCATTAGATACAATTTACACCTGGGAAAATTCAAAACGAAGGCAGAGCACATCATCTTATGAGACAATGAAATCTAAAAGAAAGGATATTTTGCCTACCATCAGTAAAAAAAACAACAAATAAATGTGGATCTTCAGTGTGTTGTTTTATCTCCTTTTCCCTTGGATACTCTGTTTTTCCACCAAGTGCCTCCCAGAAAATATCAGGTTCACTTCCTTCTCGCACTGATACAGGTTGCCATGTAGGCTGCAAACAAGATCAATAGTAAATTGTTATCATTTGTTGTTGGTTAGTTGATTGGGTATCTGACAAGAAGGAGAGGGAGTGCAAATAATTGTGAGTTTATAGTTTAAAACAACGTCTGTTACATAAAGGCTGTTATGTAACGGCTTTGAGGCCACCATGACTGTTATTTCTGTTAGAAAACAGGCCAAAAATTTTGCAGTGTGTAACGGCGGTTACATTAATGGTGGCTGCCTTTTTTTTTTTTTTTTTTCCTTTTTTGGCAATAGAGCTAGCATATAGAGAAACCTCACTTTCCTCAGCTCTATTGAGCTTTGCATACCATCTACTCCTACATTTTTCTTTTTACTTATAAAAATTAATTTTTAGGACAGCAATATCCATAGATATTTCTTATTTAAGTTGAATTTAACTTTGGACAAAAACTTTATGTCTCTATCTATGTGTTTTATTCTTATTAATTAGTTGTGATTCTTAGTTTTAGTGAATTCTGTCAATATTTTGCAATTTTTTTATGTAGCTGTTTGCCATTAACATTAATTTATTGAATTGTTATCATTTGTTGTTGGTTAGTTGATTGGGTATCTGACAAGAAGGAGAGGGAGTGCAAATAATTGTGAGTTTATAGTTTAAAATAATGTCTGTTACATAAAGGCCGTTATGTAACGGCTTTGAGGCCACCATGACTGTTCTTCCAGTTCGAAAACAGGCCAAAAATTTTGCAGTGTGTAACGGCGGTTACATTAATGGTGGTTGCCATTTTTTTTTTTTGTTTTTTTTTTTTTTTCCCTTTTTTGGCAATAGAGCTAGCATAGAGAGAAACCTCACTTTCCTCAGCTCTATTGAGCTTGGCATACCATCTACTCCTACATTTTTCTTTTTACTTATAAAAATTAATTTTTAGAACAGCAATATCCATAGATATTTCTTATTTAAGTTGAATTTTAACTTTGGACAAAAACTGTATGTCTCTATCTATGGTGTTTTATTCTTATTAATTAGTTGTGATTCTTAGTTTTAGTGAATTCTGTCAATATTTTGCAATTTTTTTATGTAGCTGTTTGCCATTACCGTTAATTTATTGGTCTCTATAGCTCTTTGCTGTTATACACAATTACACCTGCAATTTAAAACCATCCATCTCCAACCAGAAGCCTACTGCACAATAAAAAATGACAGAAAACTGCAAAATTGAAGAGATTTTTTTTAAGCAACTACCATATACACTGCTTAAAATATGCTGCAAATTTACTAAAATAATTTTGCAGTAAATTCAGAATTTTATCTAAAATAATGGAATATTGTGTTAAAATTTAAAACTTTTTCAAGGCAAACACAAAAAGCAAATAAATAAATAAAATCCACTCCTATTCCAACTACCAGTCCTCCACAGTTCTGGCTTTATTTTACCTAGCATCAGCTTGATATCTTCCTATTGGAGAATCTAGTATCCAAGTTAAAAGAACAAGATTACGTACGTTAATCAGTTCCAGCATTCTATCGAGAAGATCATGGTCTATAGTAGATGACAAGTTCCCCATCCAAGCGAATGTAGATGTTCCAGTTTGCAGGATGTAACAATAGGATGAATTCAGAGAGCCTGAAACCTGCACCACATTATCTCATGATCGATGTTCAAATTAAAAGGACAGGAATATTTGTAGAACATAGAACAATATGCAACTGTAATTCAAAAGTACTAATGAATCTTCATGCCAAGCCTAATAATCAATAAAACTCAAGAAAGAATTGAAGTATTCAAAGCTTTCTTTGAGATTAAAATCATCAATGTTGAGCATAACCTTGAACCTCAGACTTTAATGAAACAGCTAATTGCTTCTTAGTATCAAGGATTCTCAGAAAGGGAGAAAAATCACAGTAGCAGTAATACCACAACAAAAACAATAGGGGTTCTTTGTAAATCCACTACTGATATGCATGAGATTTGGTGTATTATATTGCTTATTGATCTTGTCCTACATGCAACACAGTAATACACAAGACAGCATACTTCTAAAACTGAGTACGTAATAAGGACATGCACTTGTTTTTATCAATGCAAGAAAAAAATTGTGTATATAACAAGGGCAATGATGCTAGGTTGGTGCCAAAAAGCTGATACTGATCATTTGACATGGTGACTTCATAACATCACAATCACAGGAGTGTTATTATTCAAAGAGTTTCTCAGAAAACAAAAAATAAAACAGCATAGAGGAGACTTGTCAAAGTGAAAGCATCATTTGGAGTAAAAGATTAAGTGACCCTCGCAAAGCAAGAGCTTCTTGTGCTTAGTACGCCTTCTTTTATTATGTAAATGCCAGTCTTAGACTTACTTGTTCAACTTGGATGGCTTGCATACTATTTGGACTCGTCCCCTGAACTCGAAAAAGTGCAGTCTTTCTTTCGTCATAAGTTTCATCTTGAAGACCTTTTTCAGCTATGAACCTCTTATACTGTTTACTCAACCCTCCCTATAGAACAAACCAAGACAAAAGAAACACACACATAAACAGTCAATAAATTAATAGGTGAAGTATGATTCGCTTAGGGATAGAATTTTTTTAAAAAATATTTATATATGTATTCCTGTAGTCAATACAGACCTTAAAAATAATTAGTGTCTGGAAAATCAAGAAAAGTTGAAGTGGCTCCTTGTCTTGAATAACTTGAGACTGAATCCAGAAAATTCATTAAAAGTCAAAACCAAATAAAACAATCAGCTTGAATGATGCAGGAACTGAATGTTTGTGGTCTAGGAGTATATGGGGAAATTTTTTTCACCAATTTGATACAATTAATTAGAGGAAATATGATGCTTTACAAAGCCTGAACAAGTGTTTACAACAATAAAATATGAGAAGAAATTACAATTACATTTCATAGAATATTGGAAAAAGAAATGTAGAGGAATTTAACTCAAATTATATACAAAAAAAAAAAATGTCATTCTAGATTGCAAGTAGCAGTTTTTAAACTGAAATAGATGCTGAATTTTTTAGATCAGGTAGAGAGGTAGTCTGCTCTGGCTATACTTATAAAAACAATATTATGAACCAGAGGTTTAGCAAACATTTCAAAGATATCTGACTTTTAAAATATGAGGGAAGCTTTATGGGCAAAATAATCACTGACCCATGCAAACATTCTCTGACGTTATCTCATGTTAAGATTTTGAAAAAAAAAAAAATAGTAACTAAGTTTATAGATGGAGAGTAGAGCAGATGTTTAAGTTGATACTTTCAGCACTTTTACCCATGAATTTTAGATGTTAGTTTGATCACATATTCACAGTTGTAGCCAACAGAATCTATTATATATGAGACTCCAGTACAAAATATGACTAGTACTTGAATCAAGTCAGCATATTGCTTAGACTAGTCAACCTAAATTATTAATATCATAACTGCAGAAGGGTTTCCAAGAGATTGGTGCATGTAAAAACACAAAGTAGAACTAACCAAAACAGGATTCCCCTTTGTTGAATCTGCAAGAGAATTCATATGGGAGATGGCATCAATTCTATCTTCCTGGAAGGAAGAAAAGATCACAAACAGATAAGAGAAATAACATGATTTCTGAATTCATTAGGAAGCTGATCTACATTTTTTACTCAATTCAGAGACATCAAAATCAAAATTAAAAAATGAGAAGAAGATAAAAGAAATCCAAAGAAAATTTTAGGGCACTAATTTTGTTAATCTTATGCTTATCCAATTATTCTTTTTAATATTTATTTTCCTTCACATTAATTATAGGGGGGCCATCCAGTGAAATTTGAGGGGTAAACAAAAGCCAAATTTGACAAAACCTCCCTCATATGCTAAAATCACAAGAAGATCAAGAGTATGAACTAAGGTTTTCCACAAAACAGTAATTGTCACCTGACTCTCACCCAAGTTCAATATCTCATGTATAAAAGCATATTTGGTAACATGTACTCACTGAGTATTACACCAGGGGTAAAAAACTTAACCCATTAAATAAATCTTCGTAAGCACTTTCCATCATATGTGTAACTAATAGACAAAAAAATGTTTGAAATTTCATTTTACTGCCATGGTTACCTTTACACTTCCACGACCCAACCATGCATAGAAAAGATTTTCATCCCTTCCATCACCAGAATATGTATATTGAATAATATAACAGTCTCCACTGTAAAGTTTTGTCTGCTCTTGAACCGGAACAAGGACCAACTGATCGCCATTTACCCGCCAAACCTAAATTATTAAGATTGCATCAGATAGAAAATCGAGAATCATATTTTATAGACAGCTAAAATATTAGGTGCATTTAGCAAGAAGCTACTTTTAGTTTGCCTTGGCAGTTTATATAAGGCTGGTTATCTTCCTCATCAGGAAGCTCCTTCACATCATAACCCTGCTGCTTGAATATTGCTGAAAATTGACAAGGAGCATTAGCATTACAGGAGCTAAAATTAAATAACTAAGTACTAACACTTCTAAGTGTTTCAATTTTTTGAATCCGTTCTCTAGCATTGCAGCCATAGCAAACCTGCTACTTTTCCTCGACCTTCATCATACAATTTGGGCTCCACTTGAGGCCAACTCTCAAAGTGTGACCTAAATGTGGAAGTTTCTAATCCTTCAGTCAGAAATGTTAAATGGGTTGAAATTGATCTTCCCTGATTTCTCAGAAAATCCTGCAAAATAGTAGCCAACAATCAGGCTGGAATCCTTCCATGCCCCTTATCTGCACAGTAACACATTCTTTTTGTGTTAGTACATTTCTTAGTTTGTGGTATAAATTTAGACTTCCGAATGCTACTTTATTATGGTAGAATCAATATTTACAATGATGTCAAGAAGATTCCAAATTCCAACTAGTTAAGCTCATATATGTGTACCTATCAATCAAAGAAAAGTTTGAATCTCTTAGTTTCAACTCAAATTATCAATTTATCAAAAAACACTGGGATTACATTGATGTAATGTTGGTTAAACCTACACAAGTTAGAAATTTTCACTTCAATCTTTATTTAGGCGTGGCACGTTATCACCTTGAGGTTTGCTCTTTTACTTATTCAATGAAAATTAACAGACATAAATTCAAAGCCTAAAAATAGCCTTTGTTTGGTCTCAAGAAGAATTTACTGCATGTGTTCACATAATCTTTTTGGTAATTCATCCTTATCAAATGCCAAATACAGAGTGAGATAATAACACAACTAAACCAAAAACTTTCACTACCATAACATCTCTAACATGAAGTAATAATTTCCCAAAAATGTTTAACTATCAGTCCTCATATGCGAGTGTACATATGGGGAAGTGGTTTGGAAAAAAGCGCACAAGAAGATGATGATGAAGAAAATTTTTCTTACTTCAATAGCTGAAATAGATGTCTTTCGTTCTGTAATTGAAGTATTTTTACCCATCCATACAAAAATATCAGCACTGCGGTCCAGCATATAGCACTTGTTGGAGTCCAGCATTTCTTTGGCTAATGAAGTACCTTCACTAGGACATATTTTACCCTGCGTTGTTATCCTGTTGATAAGAGACCTTCAGTATTCCTTCAGCAAAATCATATGGTGATATTTGAAGGGAAGACTAACATGAGGACACAGAAAACAAGTAGATGCCTATCAGCACAGAGAGACACACACCCCCCAAAATTGAATAAACTGAATGCGCAATAAACTTGGGGAAACTAAGGACGAAAGAAAAATCATTACAAATATACACAGTAGGTGCACTAAAATCATTACAAATATGCACAATAGATAAACTCTATACAACCAATCCTATATACAAGATGATTTTGATATTAGTCATCCCAATCATTAATTGAGTATTAGGAGCTTTTAAGTGACATTAAATCGGCAATATCCTGGACCAGGAGTAGACACATTCAAATTAACAAAGATGTGTTTGAAAAGGAAGACAACTCACAAAAACAGTTGTATGGGTGGAGTACTGGAATATTTCTGAACAGTAGATGCAGAGTCTTTTGGAATGGGAGCATAGCCACCAAACAAAGTCCAAAATTCGCCAACATCAGAATCACCAACAAATTTTCCATCATCTGGAGGTCAGAGCAATTAATTGCAATTTCCCTCTTCTATAATCACAGGAGAGTGAGAGATAGGAAGAAATTCCAACCTATTGTTGCCACATCGCATTTCCCCCCATGCTTGTTTTCCTTGATATACTGAACAACCTCCAAAGCTTTAGCTCTTTCTTGTGTGCTAGAGTTACACCCACTAAAGAGGAAAATCTTAGATGCAGTGTCAATTATGAATACATCATTGTGGTTCAAGGTTGACCGCGAAAAGGGCACCTGAACAACATAGAATCCTTAAGAATCATATGTACTACAATCTAACCAGGCATAGATAATAAGAACACGTGCAAATATTATTCAAAAACAAAACTGTAAGGATCTCAGCATTGAGATTGGAAATGGAGGATTTTGGATTTGTGTGTGTAGTCAATTTGCTTGCAAAACCATGACACTTGTCATGCGTGAACCTTGAAAGAAAGCTTACTTCTGTCACAGAAACAACATGATCACCCTTGCATTTCAACAAGCTAACTCTGTATGATTCGCCATCTAAGTTCTCTTGCTGCGGCAAATGTAATCGTCCTTCAACTGGTATAATACAAGGCTTGAAATATGACAAGAATTTTTCTGTTTCTTGGCCCTGAACTTCTTTATACTGCACAGTGCAGGACCCTAGCGCTGAATCTAATTCAAGAGCTTTATCTGATGCCAAAGCTGATTCCACCTGCAATATGCAACTTGCAACCTTAAAACACAAAGTTGCAATAAAAACTACCAAATATCAAATTCCCAGTCCAGTGTCTTACAACAGATATAACTGGTGCAAATGAAAAACCCAAAACCATCAACACGAGTGGTCAACAATTTTCATTCATCTATCTCCTTGTGCTAACAATGGAACTCAGTATGAGATCCATTTATAAACGACCTAATCAGATATAATATTTTAATTCTTGTTCATTAAAAGTATACTAAATTATCTTGATAATGAACATGGAATGAGAGTATTTATCCAATTCCATTTCTAAAGAAAACCAAATGCGGGCTTCACACTCTAAATTACTGATTATTCAGAAAAAAAAAATGCAGCTAAAACCAAATAAATTGGGAAGCCAGAAATGAAAAACGAAACCTGATTAGCATGTTTTCCAAGCCAGTAATGTATGTCATGCTGAGGTCCATTTTTAACCAAAACAGTCTGCGTCATAAAATAAACACAAGGAAGTAAAAAGGCAAGACTCTCAATTCACACTTAATTAAAAAAAAAAAAAAAGGGAGTAATAAAGAATCTGAGTACTGGAACTTACATTCAAAACTAAATATGCATTTCCAGAATAAAACTTGCCATGCAAAGACTTCGGTAGTGGAACCAACCGGAGATTCTCCAAGCACCAGATCTCCACTCCACTATTACATACCCACAAATTAAAGGAAAATCAAAATCACATTATATCATGTTGAAAAAGAAAAGAAAAGAAATGAAAGCAGTGAAGGATAAATACGGCTTTGCTCCTGCCCCGTGGAACGCCGAGTCAATATCTTTAGCAACTAAAGTCATTGTAAGTATCTCATTACTCTGCACTCCAAAAAATACGAAAGATACGTTGGATCATGATAGCTGGGTTAGCAGTCAATGCCATAAAAGAGGAATCAAACATCTCTGATCTCACCTCAACGGCTGTCGATTGAGATTTTGAAGATATATAATTAAAAGTTTCAAAGATGAGTAATTAGGAAAGTTAAGAAAGATGAAGCAATGTTAAACTTGATTCTTCTGGCCATCCAAAAATGATTAGTAGAAGAAAATTGCGCATGCTACTATTATTTGTTGTTTTGTCGGCCACCCAAGCGGGACCCACCAAAGTGTGAGCTTTATCGGGTTTACAGACTTTACGAGTCGGAATTGAGAAAAAGATGTTAGTGAGGGCGGGGAGTGGATGACTTTTTCCCTTCCATTCAAACTTCGTCCGACGTCGTTCGCGGATATGGATTTCGGTGGTTGATTAATGATTTCTTAGACAATATGGTATATAAATAATATTTTTTTGATAAAATGTTCTTTTTATGGAAACACATTACTTCATTCTTATATTTTGAAAAATATATTATAAAATTTCTTTATTTTGTCACTATTAAATAATAGACACTCTCCTATTTTCTCATTCAAAAAAAAACAACTCTTAATTTTTAAGATTTTTCTATTAGAATATAGTTTTTTAAATTTTGGAATTCAGATATAATAAAATGTTTAGAATGTCTTTTGAGGCATAGGTGTAATAATAATAAAAAAAATTCTTTTTTTCTTTTTTGCCCTTTTCTCGCCATCTAAACGAGACAAACCCTCTAAGAATGATGATTTGAATCAAAGGCAATCATTACCATATTCTCCATTGGTGATATCCAGCATCACCAACTCCACCTCCATATGAACTTCTATACCAATTGTCAATAAACACAACAACTTTATCGGTCGCTCGCTCTTTCAAAAGAAAAAAAAACTTTATCTCTTGCTGGCAATATTCAGCCTAACACATTACTTTAGCACTTTTACGAGTTTTGTTCAAACTTTTTTCCAATTTGATCTTAGAAATAGTAAGTGATAACCATCTAATAACTGGACGAGCATGGAAGGAAAGCGAACAAGTACACTATCTGGACGAACAATAACAACTAATCTTTAGTAAAATTGTTACATGGCTTTTAAGAAGGTGTAATCACGAATCCAAATATTAATGATCAGATTACTACAATCTTTGTATTATGAATAACATTAATAGGGTAGTTATAGGTAAACCTCATATACAAGTCCATAATATTTGGAATAAGGACCATTCTCGCTCTATCTCGCATTATCTAGCGTTAATTAGATGACCATTATCAATTTCGTGCAGTAAGCGTGGATCACGATTTCTGTCGTTCTCGCTAACAACATTCACATTAACACCTGGTCGCCATGGATCCTATAAGCTAGAATTTAAGTATGCCTAACATAAACGCCACACTCCTAATGGAGCTGCCACTGCAGTCTCATCCAACTACAAAGGGTTTACCGCTACCAACAATGTATTATAGGCCATATACAAACACCATGGATGGCATGACCCCTAGGCTGCATCTCATAATCCCAATCCTCTTTCTGTACATCCTTACATTTGCTAATATGTTGAATGATGTTAAGAATTCAATATTGCAAGAATTTCACACTGCCATTTCTTCTTTAGCTACAGGGCAATTAGGTTAGAAGTGGAATGCCTAACAACGCAAGAACAAGAATGTTTCACTTGTCATTATGGGAAACCTAGAGGGCGAACGTAATACAATTGTCCAGACTCCTGATATGACAACCGGTGAGGAATGTGACCTAATGAACAGGGAGAACTGAATAAATATTTTAGTGATCCAGTAGCCATGATGCAAAACAAGGGACTAAGCTATACTGATTTGGGGTCATCTACAAGAGTCCCATGACCGCACAGGTGTTGAACTAGCCAATGCCCCCAAAGTGGAAAACGACTTCCTTGGAGTCTTATTAGGGCAAAATAGACCCACAAACTCATATATATTATGCAAGGTCTTTCATACTACTTTGCATGGCGTGGCCTAAGAATGGTATAGGAGTTTACCGAAAAAGTCCATTTCCAACGTTCAGCAGTTGGCCATCTAGTTCCAAGCTAGACTTGTAACTTGTATCAGGGTGAAGAAAACCTCAACAAATCTATAGAAGATTCATTGAAAGGAGAATGAGACACTTCAAGAGTAAGTAGAGTGGTTCACCAAAGTAGTAATTCAAATTGACTATTTGAACTTGGAAATTGCGATCAATGCGATGAAACGAAACTGTCAATCAAGAAAGATGTTTGATTTTGTACACTTGAACAAGCTTAACTCTTATGAAAAGCTAATCGATAGGGCAAAAATGTACATGACATTAGTAAAAATATAAATGACATTAGATGAAGAATGGAAGACACAACGTTCGAATGCTAGGACATCTGGACCAACACGAGCTCATCAGGAGAGAAAGAAATAGGATGGACAATTCGAAGGTGACAAACCTTATTCAAAGCGACAAAAATACAAGTATGATGAGTAAAGGCACTTTACTCCTTTGGAGGCCTTGAGGCGAGAAGTGTTGTTATGAATAAGACAAGAGCGAACAAATCACTCGACTTTACCGCATGAGTGGGCGCTTAGTAGGGACTAGGGATAAGAGTAAGTATTATGAATTTCATCAAGATGTGGTACATGACATAGAAGAGTATATGCAATTAAAGGAGGAAATTGAACATTTAGAATTAAGAGGAGGCGCACTGAACAAATTTGTTAAGAAAGTCAATGATTAAAAAAACAAAATGACAAGCCAAAGGCAATTGATAGGATCAAAACCATAAAAGTAATCCATGTCATCTCTTATGGGTCAACCATTGGGGATAATTGTTGTCACATCCCAATTAATAATCATTTAAATTTCTCTCTAAGTCTATCCATTGTCATTTAAAAGACCTGATTAAAAATTTTTTTTTTTCATTATGTCTCTTGTTCACCACTTAGTAATTATTTACAACAAAACATACATTAATAATCAAACTAAAATACTAACTGACTGCATACTGGCCCAACCTCTATTACACTACTAGACAACGACTTTGAAAAGTATACTGGATGCAATCTTTAGTCTACTCTTCCTGAAATAAGATTTCATACAAAAGAGTGAGTTT
>CATIWR010355393.1:0-19900 GCA_949677035.1 Omphalea diandra
ATAGATATATATCTGTCTCTCTTTCTAGTTAAATATATATATATATATATATATATCTATATATTTATATTTATATATATATATATATCTGTGTGTGTGTGTATGTATGTATACATACATACATATATATATAAACCCGCAACCCCTTGGGTTTTCCTGCACTTGGAAAAAGAAGTAGAAAAAGCAATCAATATAGTGAGAATTTGAATATATATACATATCTCAAAGATTTATAAATTCCTGAATTAGATCGAATTGTGCTCACCCTTAATTAGTGTTTAGCTAGTTACAATTGCACACACTTGTCTTATAAGTTATGCATTGGTTTGCTAATCCTAAGAGTTAAATTAGAATATGTATGAGTCTCCAAAACCCTAGTCCTTATTAGAATAATTCAAGCAAGTGGCCAAAATATAGTTTGGTCCTCACACTTAATAAGTAATTATAATTAACTACCAATTCCAATGTTAACTCCTATAATTGAATCCTACTCAATCCCATTTTAATTCCACCACTTTAATCCATTTGCATGTGATCCTATAGGCTTTTTAACTTGTTTGACCATAGACATAAATCATATTATATTAATTAATTTCTTACTTAATTAATAAATAAATAAATTAAAACTATTTAATTTATTATCAATACACTAATTGATCGACTCATATTTAAAGGTCATGATTGGCACCCAATACCTGTACATCATGACAAATCAATATAGATAGGAATGATTGAAGTGGTTTCATCTAACTATGAGCAATAAGTTTGTAAGTGTAATTCAATCCTTTTGTTGTATGATATCCAATCAAACCTGAAGGGTGTAATAATGCCTCCTTTATATTGTTTAATCTTGATTAATTCTAATTAGTTATTGACAATTGATGATGCAATAGAAAACCCTTTTTTCTATTCATCCATCTTATCTAGACGTAATGGAAAATCTCTTTTCCATTCATCTACAGTATACATACATTAGTATATAAGCATGTACCTATGTGCATGAAATTTTGGGTCCTAGAATGCAAGCCCAATAATGAAAACTATTGGATTTATCTCCCAAGTATACAAGGGGAAAGTTACAAGGAAAGGGATTAAAGCCTAAAAAAACCTTGGATTAAGCCTAAATTAAACCCAAAGCCTAACTAAGCCTAGGTTAATAATCTGCCTACCATCTTTTAGATGGTTGCACAACTAAGATTGAAAACCTAATTAGTGGAAGATTTTGGAACCCTAACCCTTATTGACCCCTTGATTATACAGACCATTTTGAAACCCTAATTCTAGAGATTTTTTATTGGTCCTGGATGGTGATGACAGATGTGACAACCCAAAAAGAAGGGGGGAAGGGGTGAATTGGGTTATAAATAACAACACAAAAAACTAAAGCAGAAACAACAAACACACAAACCAACACAAGGATTTTATAGTGGTTTGGCAATGTACCTACTCCACTCCCTAAATTTTCACTTAGGCCTTTCTATTCCTTTTGTATGCTTAGGAATAACCTTTCCCTTTTCAAGGGTCAATGACAACCTTTCCTTTTATAAGCTCAAAGACAACCTTTACAATCACTTTTTTTTTTTACAAGAAATAAGAGAGCCAATCCAACCCCTTGGTATTTTTCTAAGGTGCAATTCCAACTTTTACAACCCTTAGTAATGATTGATCCAAAGAGTGTCAATGCCTCTCAAATAGATAACAAATACACTTTTAGTGCTCAAGAAAATCTAGTCTAAAAAAGAGTAATAGAGTAATCTCATTCTACCCAAAAATACAAGCAACAACCTAAAGGTTTAGACAAAGAGTTACAAAGATGTTTTTCTAGTTGTTTACAGATGTTCTTGAAATTTTCTAACCTCTTTTCTAGTCTTCAAAAAATGTCCCTTATATAGCCAAACTCCAAAACTAGTCGTTAGAATAGTTGATGTTCAGCCTGACATTTTTTTTACAAAATTAGTCGTTAGAGGAGATAACACCCGTTGTTCTTCGTCAACCTCGTTGAACTTATAACGGTTACTTCTAATGCCTGTTATCCATCATTCAATGCCTATTGAATTTGACTACAATTTAGACCAAGAACAATGCCCATTATTCATTTCTAGAAAGCTTAAACTTTCTGCTTTGTTTTTCAAACTTTGCGTAGTTACTTTTCATGCCCATTGAGTAATTCGTAATGCCCGTTGGAAACTACATCAATGCCTATTGAGAAGGACCAATGCCCATTTTGAGTTTTAGAAACTTTAGCTTAATCTTAGGCACTTTTCCAATGCTTGTTGTGAATATGCAATGCCTGTTATGAGCGCAAGATCAATGGTTGTTG
Organism: Omphalea diandra; assembly: GCA_949677035.1. Taxonomy (NCBI): domain Eukaryota; kingdom Viridiplantae; phylum Streptophyta; class Magnoliopsida; order Malpighiales; family Euphorbiaceae; genus Omphalea; species Omphalea diandra. The sequence goes on from CATIWR010355393.1 coordinate 2,321, forward strand.
CAAGGTTTCATGTGCACAACTATGCTTCACCAATTTTTCTAAAGATCTAACGCCTATTGACAAATTTTCAATGCATGTTAAATCGTCTAATGCCTATGGTGATGTCCAAAATGCATAACTCATGTCATACTAATTGTCCAATGCCTGTTGCGAGTTGTCTAATGCCCGTTGAATGTTTACAATGCTCATTTGGAATCTTATAATGCCCATTTGGAATTTCACAATGCCTATTAAATGTGTACAACTACACGTCTTATGCAATAACACTTAGGGTCATATATGCTCCAAGCATTCATATCATTTTCCTTCACACTCTCCCTAAAGGATATAAAATCACTAAAATACAAACATTACAACTTTTTAAGGTTTTGTCATTATTTTGTTATCATTCAAAATACATCATTCAAAGTAGAAGAGTGAGTCTAATGCCTTGGGATCACATGTTCTCCAAACATTCTCCCCCTTGGCATTCACTACAATCTCCTCCTTTTTGAATGATGACAAAACTAAGATGCTTTGATACCAAAAATACAATACTTAAACACAAAGGATGCCAAGCTTTAAAACACAAAACTACAAGGGAGATACCAATCAAAATACATACCAATCAACATATCCACATAAGTCTTGATACCAAATATATCACATGAGATACCAAATGTTGGATGTTAAAACCATAAATGATACCAAGTGTTATGCTAAGCAACTAAGTGATACCAAACAAAGCAATCAAATCATCTAATCAAAGCATCTAAAAAAATATGTTGTCTCCCTTACAAATATACAAACATTCTCTTCCTAAAATCTAGACCAATTTCCTCAAAACAAAGCAAAAGTGATGATTCAAAAAATACATAACAAACAACAAAGGAAAACTCCCTTTATCTTTATGCTTTCTTCTAACAAACTCAAGATATTCAAACACAAATTCAGTTGACATAACTCAGGGTTACATGTTCTCTTCATAAACTGATGAAGGCAAGAAAAGAAGGATAGGTATTAGAGATTTCTAAAATAAAAACATTCAAACTGATACCAATAACTGTTCAAAGTTCAAATTGCCCCTCAACAAAAACATGTTAAACAAAAAAAAAAAAAAAGAGAGATAGAAATACATTACAGTTAAGGATACCAATTGTTGTGTATTCCAAAAATATAAATCTCTCTTCAAAATCTGCAGCTACAAGCACCATTTGATTCTCCATTTTGAGCAGGGGGTGACGAGCTCCCAAACATGCAAAATTAAATTTTCTTTGGTGCCCATTTTCTTTTTGGTCCTTGGGGGTTAGCAATATAAATATGTTCATCTCTTAATCTAGCATAATAAAAGTATGCTTGATGGCTAAATTTTCTACAATAAGAGCATTATTAAATGAATGCTTTCTTCAACTCTTGTGTAGAGCAAATGTGAGGTGGATTCCTAAAGGATTGGTGCCTAAAACATGAAGAAACTTTTACATTCTTGACATGCCTAGTTTCATAAATAAAGGCATGATTTGCCTTTAGCTAGTAAGAGGTAGTGTGTGAGCAGTTTTGATCATGCACATATGATTTAGATGAAGGAGAGAGAGTTCTAGCTTGGTCTCACAAACTTTGGCTTTGAAGTGGAAGGTTTATAATGAACAAATCCTAAGCTATGTCTATCTCTTTAAGTCTTTTGAGAGCCCAAAATATGATCAAAATTTTCTTTTCCTTTTGTAAAAAAAGGTAAGTGAATCCTTCGAAGTTGAGATCTTTTTCGTGAGTCTCTCATTTTGAAAAGATAAATTTCATAAAATTTCTTTTCTTGGTTTAAAGCCGCATTTTCCTTTTGTAATAGCTTAAAACTTTTCTTTAGTTCCACCAATTTAGTTTTTAAAATTTTGTTTCTTTTAAAACTTTTATCAAGATCATTATTGATGGATTTCAGGGCCTTAATAAGATTTTCAACAGTAAACATGTTCTCTAACTCTTGATCATCCTCATCTAAATCACCATCAAAAGAGTCAAAACATATATGTTTTGAAGAGCTCTCCTCCAAGGCAATGAGGTCAAGATTAGTTCTTTCTCTTCTCCCTGTCCATGGCTCTTCTTGATCCTCACTTGGTTCATATGCACTAGAGTCATCCCAAGTGGCTTTATAGGCTTTCTTCTTCTTCTTGCCCTTTTTCTCAACTTTGGCTTTTGGATAATCTACTTTCATGTGGCCAAGCCTTCCACATCTATAACATTTAATCTACTAAAGCTTGCCTTTGCCCTTCTTCTTTAGCATTCTTCTAAATTTATTAGTTAGGAGGGCTATTTGCTCTTCATCATCTGAGTTATGGAATTGGAAGTAACTTTAAGTGCTATCTAGATCTTCTTCTTATTTGCATCCTTAGATGTGGATAAACTTTTTTATTCAAACTCATCTCATAGTCTATGAGATTTCCTAATAGCTCATTAAGTGGCATGGTCTTCAAATCCTTTAAATCCTTGAGAGAGGTGACCTTGCCTAAGCACTACTTAGTTTGACACCTTAGAACTTTCTTCACAAGTTCCTTACTGGTGAATGTCTTCCTAAGAGCCTGCATTTCTCCAACAATCTCAATGAATTGATCATACATTCTTGAGGTTATTTCATTAGGCTTCATAAGAAAGGTTTCATACCAACAAATGAGGGTCTCCATCTTATTTTCTTTGACCTGATTTGTTCTCTCAAGTGTGATCTCTAAGGCCTCCCAGATTTCCTTGGCAGTTGACTTTATGTTCACTTTATTGTACTCACTTCTATTTAAGACACAAAAGAGCATGTGGATGGTCTTGTCATTGTTAGCAACTTATTTTTTTTTCTCCATTAAACATCTCATCAATTTCTTTCTCTATTTGAGTCCTATCGGTAAGTGTCTTCATTGAAGTGTATGGACCATTCTCTATAATTCTATATAACTCAGTGGATTCATACTTGAGAAAGTAGTACATTCTACTCTTCCAATACTGGTAGTCCATTCCATTCAAGAAGGGAGGTCTCACAGCTAATTATCCTTTTGGTCCATACTCATTTTGGGCTATCACGATCATATACCTCTTATAATTAAGATTCAATAGAGGTTAGACTTTGATACCAGAAGTTGGTCCTAATTGATGATGACAGATATGGCAACCTAAAAGGGGGTGAATTGGTTGTAAATAAAAACACAAACAATTATAGTGAAAACAAAAAACTCAAAAATCAACATAAGGATTTTATGGTGGTTTGGCAATGTGCCTACTCCACTCCACAGGTTTTCATTTAGGTCTTTCTAATCCTTTTGCAGGATCAGGAATAATTTTCCTTTTTTAAAGCTTAAGGACAACCTTCTCTTTTATATGCTCAAGAACAACCTTCCCTTTTACAGGCTCAAAGACAACTTCCCTTTTATAAGCTCAAGGACAACCTTCCATTTTACAGGCTCAAGGACAACCTTTATAATTGCTCTCTATTACAAGGAATAAGAGAGCTAACCCAAACCTTTGGGATTTTTCTAAGGTGCAATACCAACCTTTGCAACCACTAGCAATGATTGATCTAAATAGTGTCAGTGTCTCTCAAATTGGCAGTAAATACACTTTTAGTGCTTAAGAAAACCTACTTTCAAAAAGAGTAATAAAGTAATCTCACTCTCTACCTAAAAAAATAAGTAACAACAAAAGAATTGCACAAAGAGTTACAAAGATGTTCTCTAGTTGTTTACAAATGTTCTCCAAACTTTCTAACCTCTCTTCTAATCTTAAAAAATGCTCTTTATATAACTAAACTCCAAAACTAGTCATTAGAATAGTTGATGTTCAGTTTGACAACTTTTTCTGCAAAACTAGCTATTAGAGGAAATAACATCCGTTGTTGTTTATCAAACCCTATTGAACTTATAACGAGTACTTCTAATTCTGTTGGCTTTGACGACAATGTCTGTTGAAGTAAGAACAATGCATGTTATTCATTTCCAAAAAGCTTGAACTTTATGCTTTATTTTTCAAACTTTGCATAGTTGCTTTCCACATCGATTGAATAATTCGTAATGCTTGTTGGAAACTCCTTTAATGCTTGTTAGAAAGACTAATACCTATTTCAAGTTCCATAAACTTTAACACAATCTTGGGTACCTTTCCAATACTTATTGTAAATATGCAATGCCGGTTGTGAGGGCATGATCAATGACCATTGCGAAAACACAATGCCTATTGCGAGGTAATGTGCACAACTATGCCTGGCTAATTTTTCAATGCCCTAATGCTTGTTGGCAAATTTTTAATGCATGTTGAATCGTCCAATGCCTGTGTCGATGTCCATAATGTATAGCTCATGTCATACCAATTGTCCAATACCCATTGCTAGTTATTTAATGCCAATTGAATGTTCATAATGCCCATTTGAAATCTTACAATGCCTATTTGGAATCTCACAATGGCATTTGAATATGCACAACTTCACCTCTTATATAAAAACAGTTAGGGTCACATATCCTCTAAGCATTCATACCATTCTCCCACAACATTCTCTCCCTAAAGGATACAAAGACATTAAAATACAAACATTCAGACTTTTCAAGGTTTTTTCATTATTTTGTTATCATTCAAAACACATCATTCAAAGTAGAGGAGTGAGTCTAATGCCTTGAGGTCAAATGTTTTCTAAATAATCTTTCCCTAGCATTCATAATAGTTTTTGGCTTTAATTTGTTATGGGTCAAGAATGGAATGCAATTGGAGTTATCCTAGCTCTAGTGCACCCCTATCCCTTTATAAATACCTCCCAATTTGAAGAGGAGGGAGAGGCTTGAAAGCCCTAATGTTCCTCTACTGAAATCTCTACTTAATCCATCCTAACACATAGAAAACCAAACCCTAACTCACTCACATTAAGATCTAAATTAGTTCTTAGGTTCTTATCACTTGAATTTGCATTCAAATCCTTGCATTTTTAGAGGATTGACCAAACCATAGTGCCTTTGAGTTAAAATATTCATTAGAAAAATACTTAAAGCATCTAGTGGCCTCCCTTTCTTTCCTTTCTTCTTCTCTTTTCTATTTTGTGAAAAAAAAAAAAACTAATCATAAAAGGCTATACAGGCTAGCTTATGGTTTGTATAGACATCTATGAAGGCTGTACAGACCACTAGTTGGTATGTACAATCCACTTTGATTGAGAACAATAACTTATTTTCACTTTTTTCTCCATATTTTTAAGGTTTCTTAGGACTTCTAGAAGGCTCTAATGGTAAAATATGGAGAGGTTTTGTACATCCATATTCCATAAATAAATGAGGTTATGACTTAGGGAAAGTCCTAATATTCTTTTCTCTTCATTGGTTTTAAAGTTTTCAACACCTTATTCTTCTTCATTTCTCTTATTTTTTGTGTAGTATTTTATATTTTTAAGGTGTTATGGCTATGATTAAGAGAGGGATTCATTATCCAAGAAAACATATGAGCAATTATTCTTCTATATTTTAAGTTAATGCATGTTTCATGTGCTTAAATCACCACTACAAAGGAAGAATGATTAGCTATCTAGCTTGTTTATGCATCCCAACCTTCTTAGGTGGTTATTTAAATGAGTTTGGAGTGAAAGAATAACTTTTTGTGACCCTTCACTTTTATTATATTTTTATTTTTTTGTGATTAATATATTATGCAATCATTAGGCCTTTTAATTTTATGTCTTGAATTTGTTGGTATCTTAGCCTTCCATGTGGTTAGCGGTATGATGTTAGGATGCTTTAGCTCTTTATGAGCTTAATGGAGGAGGGTTCAATAACCCTAGGATTTCGCTTGTTAATACTTTGCCCAAGGCCTTTAACATCCTTCAAAGTGCGTTTGCATGTCATGTTCATTGCATTCTATATTTTATGACTCATATGTTTGTTTTATTATTATCATTGTTATTATTATTCCATGATTCATGTGATGTTGAGATCGTGTTGACCATGAATTAGAGGAGATTTTTTGAGCCCTTTTCACATGGATATATTTCATTTTGTGTTATTTTGTCTTCCCCTTTTTATGATCATTGACTTATTTGCCTTTTTTTTTATGTGTAAGTGGCTTTATGTGTATACATGGTTATCTTGATTATCGACTATCATGATTATTTGATATGCATGACCTCCCTATTTGACAATAGATGTACCTCCTTCCCCTTGAGTATGGTTGTAATGCTTTGGTGATGATGTGCTTGATTGGATGCACTAAAAACATATTTAGGTTTATTAACCTTATTAATTAATAATAAAGATAAAATGGTGAAAAAATAATCAAAGGTGCTTGAAAGCTCAATCCCTAAATTCTAATAGCTTGGGGGTGCCTAACCTATTCCCCAAACTATACCTAATTTCGAATTCAATCTCTGATGGGGTAAAGATGAATTAGACCTTTTAAGTGACTTAGTTAAGTTTAGAATTTATCTTGGCCTAGATTCTTATCCTGACCAAAGTTGAGGTGACTCCACACTTCGTAAGGGATGATACCAATGTGTCGTCCCACCATGGTCCCCTGTTGACCTCAATTTGGAAAAATGGCTTCTCTCTCGTGTGAGGCCTGAAGGATTCCCCTATTGATCTAAACACAAGCCAAAATTTAGGTTTACTACTAATATATAACCCCATCCTCTTAATCCCTCATTGATTGATAAAAGGTAAGAGTTGTGAGAAAGATTCCACTAGTTCAAGCATAATCTCAAAATTGCTCTGGTGTTCATAATGGTGACTCCACTAAGGACTCAAAATTGACTTCGCATTCTCTCCAATTCACATTTTACCATATTTTCTTTATCATTAGTTAATCTATTACATTCATCTAGCCTCCACACTTCACCATATTCACTAGGTTTGACTTTAGGTAAATTGATGGGTTCTCCAAACTTATGACTTAAGCTTCATTCAGGCTTAGGAGATAGTGAAGAGTGTTTATTACTCGTAAGCCAAGTACCTTTTAGTATATCAAATGAGGGGTTATGATAACTTCCTCCAAACTTGTGAGAGCCATCATTTACAATAACCATCTCAACCATTAGGTGCATGTTGAAGCTAATAGCACCTTAGAATAAGATACCCTATTATTTGCATTTCTTTTCCAAAAGGAGGGTTGATGTTCCTAAAGAACATGATTAAACATTTCCAATGTATATACAATGTTACCCTATTCCCCTTGATGTAAATATCCCTTATGTAAATGCAATGTTACCCCATTCTCCTTTGATGTAAATATGCCCTATGTAAATACAATGTTATTTATTCCCCTTTGATGTAATTATCCCACTTATAAATGCTCTCAACGCATATGTAAATACATATGTACATCTTTTATCTCCTTTGTTAAAGGGATTTTCCATTTACTTGTATATCTTTTTTATTAATGTAAAGAGTTTTCTTTTGTATATGTCATAACATCCCCATCCTCATTCATTAGCACTCTCATATGAGCATATTCCTTGCATAAATGATTTGAAATCCCACATGAATATATGCATTGGATAAATGATCATCTAGATATGTGAGTTATGGCAGTTGAACATAAAGGTAATGTTTGCATAGTTCTAGGGCAAATTATGATATGTTGTGTGCATGTTATAATATTATAAATAATGGTGTTTTAGAGCTTATTTAAAAGTATAAGGAGCATATGAGGATTAATAGATGGATGAAGGTGATGAAAGAGTAAAGAATAGGGACTAAAAGAGCAAAATTAAACTTCCAACCAGTGGAGTGAGCAACCATGATTTTTTTTCCTATTAGGAAAGGTATACAAATTGAATTTTTCATCCTTTAGGATCAGATTAGAGAGGCAAAAATATGAGAGGGTGCATAAAAAGAGAGAACTAAGAAAGAAAGAAAGAAATAAAGAAAGAAGAAGAAGAAGAAGAAGAGGAAGAAGAAGAAGAACAAGAAGAGGAAGAAAAGTGAGCTAGCTTCCTAAGCTTTTCTAGTTTTGACAAAAGAGGTAAGTGATTTTATCTTCATACCATATGAAATTTCTCCCTTATAACATGCTAAACTTACATGGTTAGTAAGAATTATAGAGTAATTTGAGGCAGAGCTCATGTATAAAGGTTAAATCTTAAGAGAAATAATAACTTATTGTGTTGTTTTTATTGTTAGAGAAGATTTTTGTACTCATGAATTCATAACCCTATAAGAGGAATTAGGGAAAGTATAAAACATAAAATTTGTAGGTTTATGCCTCATCTAAGTGCAAGTGAAATAGTTTTTCTTAATAAGGTGTGCATTAAGAGCTATGGCTCCTTTATTAGGGCTTGTTCACAACTTGCTGAAATCTCCTTAGTTTGGCAGTTTTCATATATGTTGATGACCTTATGTGCTGATTTAAATAAATAAAAATATGAAACTTGTAATTCTATATCTTTTCTAAATTCATATAAAATATTTTTGCTTAATTTGTTGTGTCGAAAGAGATATTGCTCTTTGAGTGTGACTGACCTCGAACCTAATGGAAATATGCTCAATCTCTTAATTTGGTTCTAATAATTTTAAGGCCATAGAATGAGAATTTGGTGATGTGTCAAACTCAAATGTTTTAGATTTATGTATAATATACATTCCTATAAAGTAATGTTGTTAAATGTGTTGTGGGTGAGGAGATATTGCTCCTTCATTTTGATTGATTCTCAACATGTTGAAAACCTACTCACTCTGAGATTGACAATTTGTTTTGGTGACTTTACAGACTGAATTAAAAAAAGTGCGAAGCTTGAGAAATGTTCCTTTATGTGTTCCGTAGCTTTTAGTAAATCATTGTTGCAATTGGATTTGTACAATTTGAGATATGGCTAGGAATGTAAGACCTACTCAGATTGAGATCACATTAAAATAGGGCAAAATTAAAAAATCACTACATTTTTTATATGTCATATTTACTTGAAATTTGACGACATTATATCAATTTGTGTCTAGTTATTTGAAAAAAAAAGAATAATGTCATTTGGATAAGTATATTAAGAGTTATTATAATTAGAGTGTAGTAAGTTTAGGCTGTCATATAACAAAAATATGCATAAACACTAGGTTCACTTGCATGGAACATGACCATAATTGCATACCAAACATTCAAACTCATTTTGACATACTTATAACCCTATATGCATCAAATGTTAGGATCTCAATATATTGAAGAAGCCCAAAAGAGAGGTTCAAACCTACCATAAAGGCTGGTTGCATCAAAGGTGAGTAAAAGCCATAAGGATTCTAATGTGTATGTGTGATGATTTTATGTTATGGTTATATTATACTATGTGCATATGTGATTGAATTATGAAATTCTACATGTGGATACAAGTAAAATGAAAATTATATGATCTTAAGGATTACTTAGTATACCTTTATGAATGAACACTTGCCTATGGAACTAAAAGGATGTTGTGACCGGCTTGTCAAACACTTGTAAATCACTTGAAAAAGAGACCAATATATCTTATTATGGCATATGTTATTGGTCAATTGAATCACATGTTATATGCTTGCTAATAAAATCAAATTTCACTTAAATCACATGGATTCCCGGGAGTAGTGTTTACTGTACAGGGTGACACCAAAATCAATCTATTTCACTTGCACTTGCATAGTTGATTCTTATACTTGTAATGCATCCTAATGATATTTGATTGTTGGTTATGCCATTATAATTTGATTATTATTTTTAGTCATTGAGTCGTGACTCACCAAATTGCAATTATGTTTTTCAGATACTGAAGCATAAGGTTTGGGTACTTTGGAACATAAAGTTTTGCATATGAACACATGGAACACAGGTCATCGACTGAATTCCCACACACACACTCTTTCTCTCCTTATGTCATGTACATATAACTAGACAAACATCAATTTGTGGTTACCAACATTAAGTGGATTAACATATGTGTTCATTAAATCTTTGTTGGGTTATGTATGAATGATAAGTTAACCTTTATGCATATGAATTGTTAAACATGAATGTCATTCTTAATAAATGTAAATGGGTGTTATAGTTTTTGGTGTCTGAGTAGGGATTGGTTCGATAAAGACATACATATAACCATGACATGACTTTTGCACTATTATGCATTATCATATAACATTTTCTCATATGTTTATAGAGCATTAACAGGGAGTAGTCATGGTAGAACCCATGACTCATTAAGGAGAGATGAGTCAGTCGATTTGCATTCCATAAAAGCATCATATCAACCATCAAGATATCAACCTATTGACAGAGTTGGATCTCTTACACATTCTCATGCACAACACATACCTCATAGGCAACTACAATATAGAATTAGTGAATAGGCAGTGCATGGTTGATAAAATCAAAGAGAAAGAAGGTATGACAAATTGTGAAAATAGGGTGCAGTTGACTTCAGTGATACTATAGATCTAGCAGTGGTAGAAACATGGCTAAAAAGAACACTAATACTTTTGAATTTGATGAAATGCACATTAAAAGAAAAGTTTGATTATGTAGTGTCATTATTTTTAGGGGATGCATATGATTGGTGGGAAACCATTATAGGAAGTGATGTCTAGTCTCTTGTGCTTACATAGGTTGATTTTTTTTTTTTGTGAATTCAATAATAATTACATGTTGGAAGTGTATAAGGGTGATAAAAGAAGAGAATTTCTAAATCTAAAATAGAAAGAGATGACTGTAGCTGAGTATGAGGTAAAGTTTAATCAATTATCTCATTATACATTCTTTATGGTGGCCATTAATAAAGACAAATGTTGAAAGTTTGAAGAGGGATTGAGATATGAGATTAGAAGCAAGATCACAATTGCATATCTTAAGATTTATACCAAGTTAAAAGCTGCTACAATTAGGGTAAGAAGATTAGAAAAGAAAGGACAGAGCAATGAGTAAAAAAGGGGCATGTTGAGTTTATGGAAGATTTTAGAAGAAAGAAAAGTAAATGTAGAGATTTTATAACATCATAGTCCAGTGCCATGGGTGGTTACTTTAGCTATAGAGGTAAGGATTTAGGAGTTTCATCTTATATAGGCAAGGCCAAGCTATGCAACAACAACCCTCATGTATACATTATGAGAGGCAGCATATGGATGAATGTAGGAAACTAACTAGTGGGTGCTACTACTGTGGATCTTTCGGTCATATGCTTAGAGATTTTCCTGAAGATCTAAAATATCAAAGGGAGGCAGAGGCAGAGCTGTATCAAAATCCACAGTTGAAGTTTCAAAAGCTAGTAAAGTTGGAGTACCATTTGGCAGGGGCAGAGGCAGAGGTAGAACAACCATAACTAGTTAAGGTATGAGCAGATCATAAGGTCAACGTTATAGATCCTCACCACAAGCTAAAGTATTTGCCATGACTAGGTAAGAAGGCATTGCTACTCCAAAAGTTATTACTAGTAAAATTCTTCTCCATGATTTAGAAGTTGATGTATTAATTGATCTTGGCTCCATGCATTCTTTCATTTCATTGAACATGGCATCCCAATTGTGTAGTAAGCATCAACCTATAGGTTTTAAGCTATGTGTGAGTGATCTTTTAAGAGATGTGATGATTATGGATAAAGTATGTTATGATCGTGTGATTCGCATTGATGGCACTAAGTTGAATACTGATCTAGTACTATTGCCACTCAATGAATTTGATGTGATATTAGGTATGGACTGGTTGACCAAATATTATCTAATAATGAATTGTTTGACCAAGTAAGTTGTTTTAGAATCTCCAAATCAGACAAGGGTTATGTTTTAAAGGGAAAGACAAATAGTACTTGTATGTCCAGTTTTTGCTATACAAGCTTTTCATATGATTAAAGGTGGTTATAAGGCTTATTTAGCACATGTGGTATAGATAAGGTCCATCAATGAATTACTTGAGAATATTCTAATGGTAAATGAGTTTTCAAATGTATTTCCAATTGATTTACCCAGTTTATCACCTTACAAAAAGAAAGAATTTATGATTGAGTTAGTTTCAGAAACATCACTTGTATCCATTCCATCTTATAGGATGTCTCTAGCTGAGTTGAGAGAATTAAAGACTTTGTTAGAAGAACTACTTGAAAAGGGATTCATCAGACCTAGTGTGTCACCTTGGGGTGCTCCAATGTTATTTGTTAAAAAAGAAAGGTGGCACAATATAGTTATATATTGATTATAGTTAGTTCAATTGGGTTACTGTGAAGATCAAATATCCTTTACCAAGTATATATGATATGTTTGACCAGTTGCAAAGAGCACAAGTGTTTTCTAAAATTGACTTGAAATTAAGTTATTATCAGTTTAAAATTTTAAATCTAGATGTACCAAAGATTGCTCTTCAAACTAGATATGGGCATTATGAATTTTTTATGATGCCATTTAGTTTAACTAATGCAATGGTTGCATTCATGGCTCTTATGAATAAGGTGTTTAAACCTCATTTGGATAGATTTGTAATTATATTCATTGATGACATACTAGTATGTTCAAGAAGCAAATAAGAGCATGAACAACATTTAAGGATTATATTTCAAATTTTGAGAGAAAAGCAATTGTTTGTTAAATTAAGCAAATGTGAGTTTTGGATTGATAGAGGTGGATCCAAACAAAATTAAAATAATAGTAAAATGGGAAACTGCAAAGAGTGTTGTAGTGTTCGAAGTTTCTTAGGACTAGCTGAGTATTATCATCAATTTGTTGAGGGCTTTTCATTTATAACTATTCCTTTGGTTAAGTTACTTCAAAAAAAATATAGAATTTTAGTGGTCTGAAGCGTGTCAGGAGAGTTTGACGAATTAAAAGATAGATTGACATCTGTTCTAGTGTTAGCCATTCCTATAGGTAAAGAAGGATTTGTAGTTTATAATGATGCCTCTCATCAAGGTTCGGGATGTGTTTTAATGCAACATGGTAATGTAATTGGATATGCATTTAGACAATTGAAGCTTTATGAATTATCCTACCCATTCATGATCTAAAACTAGCTGCTATTGTGTTTGCTTTAAAAATATAAAGGTATTATTTGTATGGAGAAACTTTTTAGATATTTACAGATCATAAGAGCTTGAAGTATTTATTAACCAAAAAAGAATTAAACATGAGATAAAGATAGTGGTTAGAACTGCTAAAAGATTATGATTGCACCATTGAATATCACCTAGGGAAGGCAGATATGGTAGCAGATGGTTTAAGTAGGAAATTAAGAAGCAGTGTATCCCATTTATAGGTATTTCCATTATCTAATTTGGTTCAGTTATGAGCTATAAATGTGGAACTAAATATGCAAAAGAATAGGTTATTAGTTTCTAATTTTCAATTGAGACCAATATTGCATGATCGAATGAAAGAAGTACAAGGTAAGGATCCGAAGTTATAGAAAATTATTGAAAAAATAAAATAGGGGAGATACAAAAATTTTGGCATTCAAAATGATGCCTTAATGTTGATATCTCGTATTTATGTGCCTAATGTTGATAACTTACAAAGAGAAATCCTAGAAGAAGCATATAATGCTTCATATGCCATGCATCTAAGAATGACAAAAATGTATAATATCTTACAATCTCATTTTTGGTGGCATAAAATGAAGAAAGATGAAGCAGCCTATGTTTCAATATGTTTGACTTATCAGCATATCAAAATAGAACATCAACCACTAGTTGAAAAATTAAAACCATTGACCATTTCAGTATGGAAATGGGAAAGAATAACCATAGATTTTGTATATGGGTTGCCAAGAACTTTAAAAAAGAATGATGCTATATGGGTGATCATTGATCAATTATCTAAGCCAACTCACTTTTGCCTATTTGATGAGGTAGTTCACTTAAGGACTTAGGCAAGAAATATGTGGATGAAATTGTTAGGTTACATGGTGTTCTAATGTCCATGGTATCATATAGACATCCATGATTTACATCTCAATTTTAGGTTGGTTGAAATAGGCTTTGGGTACAAAGTAGAGTTTCAGTACTGCTTTTCATCCTTAGACATATCAGAAATCAAAAAGGATAATTTAGACATTTAAACATATACTTCGAGCTTCTATAGTAAAGTTCAAGGGTGTAGGATATGAATATATTACCTTGTTTGAATTTCCTTATAATAATCATTATCATAGCAGTATACAGATGACGCCATATGAAACACTGTATGAAAGAAAATGTCAAAGTCCTACTTATTAAGATGAAGAAGGGATGCATGTTTTAGAAGGACCAGGACTAGTGCAAAATATTATGCATAAGGTGAAAGTAATCAAAAGGAAACTTAAAGTAGCACAAGACAGGCAAAAGGGCTATGCAAACCAACACAAAAGAAAAATGGAATATAAGGTAGGAGACAAAGTGTTCCTAAGGGATAATTCAATTTGGCAAGATGAGGAAACTGAGTCCTTGATACATAGAGCCATATGAGATCCTAGAAAGAATTGGTCCATTGACTTACAGGTTGGCACTACCACCAGGATGGCTCATATTCATGACGTATTTCATGTTTATATACTCAAAAAGTATCGATATGATCCTACACATGTACTTAGAAATCCAGTAAAAATAATTACAGATGATATAAGTTATGTTGAATAACTGGAAAAAATAATTGGTTATAAGATAAAATAATTACGAAATCAAGATATCCCTTTAATTAAGGTGTTATGGAAAAACCACTCACAAGAAGAGGCTACATAGGAAACTAAAGAGAACATGAAATGACAATATCCACATTTGTTTATAGGTATTAAATTTCAAGGATGAAATTCTTTATAAGAGGGGAAGAAATGTAACATCCCTATGCTCATTCATTAGCATTGTCACATGAACAAATTCATCACATAACTAATTTGCAATCCCACATAAATATATGCATTAGATAAATGATTATTTAGATATGTGAATTTGGTAAGTTAAAGCACTTGAATATAAATGTGATGTTTGCACAGTTCCAAGGCAAATTGTCATATGTTATGTGCATGTTATATATCATAGATAATGACATTTTAAAGCTTATTTAAAAGTATAAGGAGCATATGAGGATTAAAAGATGGATGGAGATGATGAAAGAGTAAATAAGAAGGATTAAAGGAGAAAAATTGAACTTTTAACTAATGAGAGTTAGCCATCATGATTTTTTTTCTATTAGGGTAGATATATAAATTAAATCTTTCATCTTTTAAGATTGGATCAGAGAGGAAAAAATGTGAGTGGACGTAACAAAAGAAAGAAAGTTAAGCAAGAAAGAAAGAAAGGAGAAGACGAAAAAAAAGAAGAAAAAGAGGAAGAAAAATGAGCTAGTTTGGAAGAAACCCTAAAATTTTCTAGTTTTGTTAAAAGAGGAAAGTTATTTTATCTTCTTTCCACATTAAATTTTTCTCTCATAACAAGTTAAACATACATGATTACTAAGAATTATAGAGTAATTTGAGGTGGAGCTCATGTGTAGAGGTTAAAGCTTAAGAGTAACAAAAACTGATTGTGTTGATTTTATTGTTAGAGTAGATTTTTGTACGAATGATTTCACGACCCTAGAAGAGGAATTAAGGAAAGTGTAAAACATAAAATTTGTAGGTTTATGCCTTATCTAAATGCATGTGAAATGGTTTTTCTTAATATGATGTGCGTTAAGAGCTATGACTCCTTTGTTAGGTCTGGTTCACAACATACCTAAATCTCCTCGGTCTGGCAGTTTTCATATATTTTGTATGAAACTTATTATTAAATATCCTATCTAAATTTCTATAAAATATTTTTGATTAATTTATTATGTGGAAAGAGATATTTCTCTTTAAGTATGACTGATCCTGAACTTAGAGGAAATCTGCTCAATCTCTTAATTCAGTTTTCTAAGAATTTAATGGCCATAAAAAGAGAATTTGATGTTGTATCAAACTTTAAATTGTAAAGTTATGTCTAATACACAATCTTGTAAAACATTTTTGCCAAATGTGTTGTGGGTGAGGAGATATTGCTCGTTCATTGTGATTGATTCTCAACATATTGAAAACCTGCTCACGCTAAGATTGTCTATTTGTTTTGGTGACTTTATAGATTAAATTAGACAATGTGTAAAACTTGAAAAATGTTCTTTTATGTGTTATGTAGCATCTGGTAAATCATTTATGCAATTGGATTTGTATAATTTGAGATATGGCTTAGAATGTAAGACCTACTTAGACTGAGATCATATTGAAACATGACAGAATTCAAAAATTCATCACATTTTTTTGTATGTCTTATATTGACCTAAAATTAGACTATGGTGTATCATTATGTGTCTAATTTATTCAAAAAAAAAAGAATACAATCATTTGGATAAGTATAGTAAGAGTTATTACAGTTAGAGTGTAGCAGGATCAGGCTGCCATGCAAGAAAAATATACATAAACATTAGGTCTACTTACATGGAACATGAAGATAGTTGCATACCAAGCATTCAAACTCATTTTGACATACTTATAACCATATATGTATCAAATGTTGGGATCTCAACACATTAAGGATGCCCAAGAGAGAGGTTTAAACCTACCATAAAGGTTGGTTACATCAAAGGTGAGTATAAGCCATAATTAGATTCTAATGTGTGTGTGTGATAATTTTATAATGTGGTTATGTTATACTATGTGTATATGTGATTGAATTATAACATTCTACATGTGAATACAAGTCAAATGAAAATTATATGATCGTAATGATTACTTGGTATATCATTGTGAATGAGCACTTGCATATGAAATTGAAAGGATGTTGTGATTGGCTTGTCAAACACCTACAAATCACTTGAAAAAGGGACCAATATGTCCTATTATGACACATGTTATTGATCGAATGAATTACATGTTATATGCTAGCTAATAAAACCAAATGTCACTTGAATCACATGAATTCTTAGGTGCAGTGTTTGCCTTGCAATCACAAAAAAATCAATCTGTTGCATTTTCACGTGCAAAGTTATATCTTATACTTGTAATATATCTTAATGATATTTGATTATGCTATTAGGATTTGATTATTATTTTTTAGTCGTTGATTCACGACTCACCAAATTGTAATTATATTTTTCAAATATCAAAGCATAAGGTTTGGGTACTTTGCAACATAAAGTTTTACATATAGACACATGGAGGGCAGGTCATATGTTGAATTCCTACTTTCTCTCTCTTTGTGTCATGTACATATTATGACATCCCATTTACTAATCATTTAAATTTCCCTCTAAGTCTATCCATTGTCATTTAAAAGACCTGATTAATTTTTTTTTCACTATGTCTCTTATTCACCACTTAGTAATTATTTACAACAAAACATACATGAATAATCAAACTAAAATACTAATTGACTGCATACTGGCCCAATCTCTATTACACTGCTAGACATCGACTTCGAAAAGTATACTGGATGCAATCTTTAGTCTACTCTTCCTGAAATAAGATTTTTATACAAAAGAGTGAGTTTGCATACTCAGTAAGTAAACGCATAACGATACTTCAATCTCAAATAACGTAACAATATTTAAACATAAATAACTCATCATCAGATCTATGTACGAAATAAAGAGTTTTTCCTCTTAAATGCCACATAGGCTATTAAAGGTTATTGCCATACGCGATGTCATAAATTGTTGCCACATAGGCTATAGATATCACTGCCACAAAGGC
>CATIWR010355404.1:0-48034 GCA_949677035.1 Omphalea diandra
ATTCAAAGAGTCAGAAAAGTACTACCATTCAACCTTCAAAGAAATCTTGGCCATCAAATATGGAATCAAAAATTTTGAATTCCACCTCGTTGGTTACAGGTTCACAGTACTAATAGACTGTTCGTCCTTTTCAAAAATCCTATAAATCCAGAATTGCTTAGGTGGAAGGATTGGTTTAGCAAATATTGTTTTGAGGTTAAGCATATAAAAGGGGACTCCAACCTTATCCCTGACGTCTTATCCATACCTCAAAGCATTTCCTTTCTCCACCTATATCCTATCACAATAATGGCTTCTCCATCATCTTCAGCAGCTTCATCTTTTTCCTCTTCCCAAGTATCCAATTTGCGTTATCTTAAGATAAGTATTCCTCCTGAAGTAATACCACTATCCACCTACTCCCAGATTATTGACCTAGCTGTAAAATAGGTCTTCTCCTACCAGTCCCTACTAATAAAGGCTTTTGGATCTATATTCATGGAAATCTTAGGATTTCATCCCTTTTATCCTTTCCTATAGGTCTATACCTTCATGGACTTTACCGCACTTGATGATGGAGGATGGATATGGCCCAAGGAACTACTCATTTTCCTATGGTATTTATGCTATCTATATGCCATAGCCATCGAAGTCAAGCCTTTCCATTTCAGTCAATATTTACATGCTCTTCAAAGAGGAACCAAGCACAATGTCCATTTGGTCACATTTCTAGAATGGTTCTAGCCATTAAGTATGTGGGTTAATTTAATGTAGGCAAGATTACAATACTGATCTCATGAGACGACGTTAAACAAAAGGGTAGTCTTTACAACCCATAAGCCTTGTCTTACTAGGCCTTCAGGCATGACTCCTCGTATGCTAGGATGCCTACAATACTATAAGGAGTACCAGTTATCCTTATAGGCAGATGCCCTTGATCACCATGAGTAGTTCAGAGAATTCCAAAGGTATATGTTCAAAAGAAATAAAATCATCCCCAAGGGAATATGGCCTACTCTTGCAGGAGATGCTCTATGGGACACACTCCCAAAAAGGTACCATAATGATCTCAAAGCAATGAGCCAAGATTGGGAAGATGGTCTAAGAAAGGAACTGAAGGGCCTAGATAGCCAGTTTTCAAAGCCATACTCACAAGACCCCTATGAGATTGAGGATCTTTATCTCAAATATGGGGAGAATCTGTTTTTACAATAAAAAATGGATGCAAAAGTACAACAGAAACGAGATGATAAGGATTATGAGATAATGAATTTATATCCATCACATGAGCTGATCAGGAAAGGATAAGGAGGAATCTCCTTTATGTGTTGTCCATTATAGTAGAGTATGGTGTGTCATTATCTTTTGTAATTATTAATAAGTTGATGTACTTTAGTTTTAATTTTTCTTTCAACTGCTTTCGTTTTGCAAATCTGACTCCATGAAAGTAAGTCGCTTCCGCATCATATATAGGATGAGAAGACTACAAGACTCAATAACACTAACAAGTATATTGTCTTAGATTTTATAAAAATCCTAAACCATAAAGCACAATATAAACAAAAACTCCAGGAATGACAATGCTAAGATGACCTAAAGTCATATAAATATCAACCTCTAGGAACGTCAGAACAGCAAGAAAAACATCTGATTACATATCATATCATCATTATTGCCAAGCAATTATTTGCTAGAGCTTCATTTGTATTTTTATTTTATTTTGAGAGATACCTTTAATCTTTCCAACTTATCAAAAGTTGTTTCACAAGTATAGATAAAAGGGTGTGAAAAGACCAAAATGCCCAAATAAAACATTTTAACTTTCATAAACTTTGCTTTCAACATTTTATTACTTTCTTCAATACACATTAAATAAAAACTATAGAAATTTAACATACATCTATAAAGCATTATCATGCCATTTAAATGTACATAGGCACACATATTAAACATATATTGAACAAACATAAGCAATAACATCAACACAGGGTAGTTATGTAACTATCCAACCCTTTTTTCCTTCTAGATACTTCAAATACCAAATTGAGGCATCTAAAATACTTCATCAATATGTCATTTAGTCACACGTAAATGTATCTTACATATCTCAATAGCCATCGAAGATCTTGCACCTAACTTAGCTTATACCTTAGTTTTCATCATTCTTCTTCATTTCTTACATATATATACTTATGCGTCATAACTTTCACTTATTTTCTCCTCATGACTTATCTTTCACCTTCATATCTTTTACTCATCTTATTTAATTCACATCATAAATTAATTAATCATCATTATAACATTAAAATTATGACTTATTGCTTCACTGAATTATCTGAATTGCATTTTGTCTTTAGTGTTAATTATAATACTCTAGCATTCTAGTATTATTTTGAATAATTTTTTTATCACCCAATTCACCCCCCTCTCTTGGGTGCTAGCCATAACTTACTGTCAACATGCTCACGTGCATGAACAGACTCAATAAACTCATTTCTAACCTTTGGGTTAGTATGAACTCTATCAGGTGCATCCATACACCTCTAAGCATATGCATGTAAGATTAACATTATGCAAATATCACATATATTACATTCATATTACACATGTCTACAAAATCATTTACCCGCTCTGATACCACTAACTGTGACTCCCTAATTAATAATCATTTAATTTTCTCTCTAAGTCTATCTATTGTAATTTAAAATACCTGATTAAAATTTTTTTTTACTATGTCTCTTGTTCACCACTTAGTAACTATTTACAGCAAAACATAATGAATAAACAAACTAAAACACTAATTGACTGCATACTGGCCCAACCTCTCTTACACTGCTAGATAGCGACTTCGAAAAGTATATTGGATGCAATCTTTAGTCTACTCTTCCTGAAATAAGATTTCATACAAAAGAGTGAGTTTGCATACTCAGTAAGTAAATGCATAATGATACTTCAATCTCAAAAAACATAACTATTTTTAAACATAAATAACTCATCATCATATCCATGTACGAAATAAAGAGTTTTACCTCTTAAATGCCACATAGGCTATCAAAGGTTATTGCCACACATGCTATCATAAATTGCTACCACATCGGCTATAGATATTACTGCCACAAAGGCTTTCATTTTTAGTTGCCACATAGGCTATAAATATTGTTATTTTCATACAACCTATTGTATTTTATTTCCACACAGGCTATAGATATCATTACTGCACAAGCTATCAAATGTTATTGCCACACAGGTTACAGAACTCATTGCCACACAAGTTATAAAACTCATTGCCACACAAGTTATAAAACTCATTGCCATATAGACTATCAATTGTTCTTGCCACACAGGCTATTATATCATTGCCATACAAGTTTTTACCACACATGCTATTATATCATTGCCACACAGGCTATGCCACATAGGCTGTTTTATCATTGCCACACAGGCTATCATCTCGTTGCCACACAGGCTATCATCTCATTGCCACATAAGCTATCATCTCCTTGTCACATAGGTTATCATATCATTGCCACACAAGCTATTTTATCATTGCCACACAGGCTGTTTTACCATTGCCACACAGGCTATCATCTCATTGCCACACAAGCTATCATATCATTGCCACACAGGGTATTATATCATTGCCACACTGGCTATTTTATCATTGCCACATAGGCTATCATCTCTTTGCCATAGGCTATCATATCATTGTCACATTGGCTATTATATCATTGCCACATTGGCTATTATATCATTGCCACATTGGTTGTTTTATCATTGCCACGCAGGCTATCATCTCTTTACCACACAGGCTATCATATCATTGCCACAAAGGCTATTATATCATTATCGCACACGCTTTGCCACCCAGTCTATTTTCTCATGGGCACACAAGCTATCATCTCCTTGCCACACAGGCTATTATGTCATTGCCACATAAGCTATTATATCATTACCACACAGGCTATTTTATCATTACCACACAGGCTATGCCATATAGGCTGTCATCTTTTTGCCACACAGGCTATTAAATATTATCGCCACATAGGTTATTAAAAATTATTTTCAACATCTCATGAAAATAAGTAAATAAAGAGTATAACAATCTTTCATCTATGTATTCCACAATATCATCATATTAAACAACATTTCATTCTATTGAATATAAGTTCATGGTATTTAACCAATCATACATATAGTACTATTAGTATTTACTTACTTCATCCTTCAAGCTTATTTATCCGTGGATGGTCCCAGCTTATTCCAACTATTATCCTCAATGCCTTGAGGACCTATTTCAATACACCAATTCAATTCTTGATTATAAAGCAAGATTTTCATTTTGTTATGCAACTATGACATGATTCATGCAAGTGGATCTAGTATTTATGCATATTTTCCTTTTATGGCAGCCTGACCTTGCTATACTCATTGCAATAATTCTGGATATACTCATCCAAATTACTTGATTCTTTTTTTAAATAAACTGGACACATAATGATACAACATATTCAAATTTCAAGCCAATATCAGACAGAAAATATGGTGTATTTTTAAATTTGTCCCTATTGCAGTGTCATCTCAGTCTGAGTAGGTCTTACACTCTTAGGTATATCTCAAATTGTACAAATCCAATTGTAATAATAATCTACCACCAGTTACAAAACATATAAGGGAACATTTTTATGTTTTACTCTCTGCTTAATTCAGTCTATAAAGTCAAAAACAAAGGACCAAATCTCATGGTAAGCAGGTTTATAACATGATGACAACCAGTCAAGATGAAAGGACCATATCTCAACAACCATGCTGGATTTGGTGACAATATTTCACACGTATGTATATCAGACATAAATATACAACTTTCATGTTTAGACCATCATCAAATTCTGAATTTATAGCCATCAAATTCTTAGATAACAGATTCAAAAGAAATGTGAGGTTTCATCTCAGTACAAAGTAAGTCCCAATCAATGAGCCATATCTCTTTCCACAAAGCAAATAAATCAAAACTGATTCCCAGGTATTTAGAGAGGACATAGTCCTACAAATTTCATGTTTTACACTTTGTCAAAATCAGAACATAAGGCTACCAAAATATAAGGAAACAGAAGACTGACATCATCTCGGTTTGGATTTGACCCAGTCCTACTAAAGAAGTCATATCTCCTCACACACACAAAATCAAGAAAAACCATTTCATAGGTATTTATATGAGACATAAAACTACAACTTTCATATTTTTTACTTTCCCTAATTCCTCTTCTAGGGTTATGAAATGATGGTTACAAAATCCTGCTCTAACAGCAGACTACAGCATAAACAACTCTAATTCTCTTGGATTCAACTTCCATCCAAGAGCTCTACCTCAATTACTCCATAATTCTCACTAACCATGCATGATTAACATGTCATGAGAGATTAATTTTAGGTGAGAAGAAGATAAATTAACTTGCCTATTATCCCATAATTAGAAAACCTTAGGCAGCTCACTCTTCTTCCTCTCTTCTTCTTCTTCTTCTTCTTCTTTCTTTTTTTCTTTCTTCCTTAGCTCTCTCTCTCACACTCTCTTTCTGGCATACCTCACGAATTACCCCTCATTTTTTACCCTAATTTTCAGATCTAAACTTATTATAACAATATAAAATAATGGTGTTTCATTTCCATTGGTTGGAAGTTCACTTTTCCTCTTTTAGTCCCTCTTCTTCACTCCTTAAGCACCTTCATCCATCTCTTAATCCCTAAATGCTCCTTGTACTCTTAAATAAGCTATATAACACCATTATTTATGATGTTATGATATGCATACAACATAAGACAATTTTTCATGCAACTATACAAACACTACATGTATGTTCAAGTGTCCCAACTATAATGGTGCAAGTGTCATTATCATGCTTCTACAAATCGCATGACTAAATGATCATTTATCCAATGCATATGTTCATATGGGATTTCATATCATTTATGCAATGAATATGTTCGTGTGATAATGCCAATGGATGTGGATAGGGATGTTACATCCCCCCTTAAACCTAAGGTCTATATAGCCTTGAAAGATGGATATAAAACACATGATTTGCTACACAGCCCACGTGCAAATCCTAATTCTACAAGATTCATCTTCCTCATTTTGATTGGACACATCCATTATGTAATTAGGACCATTTATGTCTTTGTGTACCCATCCAACACCCATGAATAACCCCACATTTAATGAAGGAAATGAGGCTTGGAAACCCTAAAGTTACTTAGCTGAAATCACTTTTCAAACACCTGTCAAACACAAAAATATAAATCCTAACCCACCCCTATAAACACCTCTCAAACATAGAAACCTTAAATCCTAACCCACCCTAACTCACTTTAAGATAGAACTAGACTTAATCTCTTTAACTTTATGTATTCCTTAATCAGTTTGGAGGAAAATATTGAATTTGTGAGCCTCCAAGGGCATAAGAACACATAAAAGCATTCATGAAGACCCTTCATAACTCCATTTTCATCTTTTTTTTCTTATTTTCATAATTAAGAAAATAGGGGTTGTATAACTTTGATTATAATTTATACAACCCTTCATCTAGGTCATACATCCCCAATATTGGGTTATATAGCCCAGCTTGATTGATAGGCAAGTTTTACAAAGTTTTATTTTCTTCTCCATTCAGGTATCCTTTCTTCCAATACCCTTTTCAAGGTGTTTCAAAGTTCTAGCAGTATAATAGGATGAGGAATAACATCATAAGATCCCTATTCACCTTAAAATGGAAACTTGGTATGGTTTTGAAATATTGTTACAATCTCTTTTCATATAATTCTTCAAGTTCATATTTTTGTGATTTAGTATCATGTTAAGGTTTTATTTTTATCCTTATTTGATAGTGTCCAAGTGAGGAACTTAGGGATCCAATGACCTTGAGAGTCCCTTTTGTAATTAGGTTTGTGTTTAATATATGTGAATAGTATTTTGACCCTCAGTCTCCTTCATGCTTGTGTTGTATGCTAACCCTACATGGTTTTGTTCAATATGGATGACATGCTTTTTTAGAGGTACATATGGTAAGGATTCATTAATTATGTAATCCTTCTTATGATGAGTTATTACCTTAAGCCATTAAACATCCTCTAAAAGCCTTATATTGTATGTTTTATTTTTTTTAATGCTTATGGTTCATATGCTTTAATTTTGTATGCTTGTTAGATGGTTACGTAGGGATATGATATTATGGGCTTTGATGCATTTCTAGGCACCTTTTACATAGGAGAGAGGATAATATGTGTTATATTCCTTCCTTATGCTTTGAGTTCACTTGGTTTGTTTTACACTTATTTCATTTACTAACTTGTTATTCTTTTGCATGTAGGTGTTATGTTTGAGTAAGACCACAAGTTGATCTCAATGGTTACACTATGTGGTCATAAATGTATGGATGACAATGCATGCCTATCCCTTTTGCTATGATGCATGACCCCTTACCCTTTGAAATGATTGTGTTTTGGTGAATGGATGGCACTGCTTGCTTACCCCCTTTTGCCATGATGCATGATCCCTTACCCTTTTTGATTTGATGATTTGACTTATCAAAATGAATCAGACTTATACGCATGTTTGAGGGCATTAATTAGACTAATTGATAACTCAGTAAAAATATTAAAAGTGAACCAAAATGCTTGAAGACCAGATCCTAATATCCGGGCGATTTAGGGGCGCCTAGCCTCTTTCCCAAGCTGTACCCAATTTTAAACCTAATCTCTGATAAGGTGAAGATGAAATGAGCCTTCTAATTGACTTAGAATAGGTTTAGATTTTGCCTTCCCCATATTTTTATCCTAACCAAAGTCAGGTAGCGATTCCACACTTCCTAAAGATGGTACTAACATATTATCCCACATTTAGTACTTGATGACTAATATTTTACACTTAAGGCTTTAAAGTCAAGTAAGGCATAAAAGGATCCCCCATTGATCTAAACACCCAACACACCTTAGGGCCATTAATAATGTAAAAGACCTTCATCCTCTTGATCAATCGATGATTAATAAATAGTTGAAGTTGCAAGCAAGATTCCACTCGTCCGAGTGCAGCCATGGAAATCGAGGCGCTCATAATTGAATAGTTTTCAAGTAGGTACTAAATGCTCTAGCAGCTTTATAGCAGATACTATGTCTTATTCTAGCAACTCTCTAGCGCGTACTAATGCATTCAAGATATTTAACGTGCCTCTAACAGCTCTTAAACAGGTACTGAGTGTCATAGTAGCTCTTT
This sequence comes from Omphalea diandra, assembly GCA_949677035.1. Classification (NCBI taxonomy): domain Eukaryota; kingdom Viridiplantae; phylum Streptophyta; class Magnoliopsida; order Malpighiales; family Euphorbiaceae; genus Omphalea; species Omphalea diandra. The sequence goes on from CATIWR010355404.1 coordinate 8,243, forward strand.
AACAAGTACTTGGTCTTATTCTAGTAGCTCTTGAATAGTTACTAATGCATTTTAGATGTTTGCATCGACCTTTTTATAGCTTCTTACATTTTTGAATATGTTTGAAGTGTCACAACCCTTCTAATAAAGGATTTTGGTTTTTACATGATTCTAAGAAAAAAAAAACATTTTGTTTTAATCACCCTTTTGGCATATTAAGATATTATTTGGTATCATTGTCTAACGTCCTAGGAGTGGACTTCTATCATTACTACCCCTCTAGTTATTGAGAAGGTGCACTCATACTATAGTAATTACTTATCGCTTGATGGTGTTAGGCACTTAGTTAGGTAAGTGTCCCTAATTAGGACAACTTCTAGAATGTAGATTCTGCTATAGAATTACTCATGGTATCTCTAGGTCATAATTCTATGTTTCAATAATATTTTGATAATTTTGTAGGGCAACTTAAAAGTAGGATTAGTCTTTCCAATCTTTAATGATGTCGAGGATAATTTCATAATTCTACCTTAGGGATCATTCTTTATCTTCTTTTTCTCTATTTTTTTATTGACATATAGTGGTTGTACATATGTGTTAGTTATCTATATGGCCAACTTGACGAGACTTCACCTGAAAAATAGAGCAGCAACAAATCATGGATATGGAAGGGCATTAGTTGCATGCATAGATAAGGGTTATCTATACTGACAACCTCCCTTATATAAGGGGGAAATTATTAGCCTCGTTCTGCATTTTTTGCACTCTTATCTATTATTTTCTCTCATTAATTCTTTATATTTAGTTCTTTTGTTTTCCCTATGTTTACAGACTTTTCAAAGGCTAAATCTGACAACCATATGTTCGATGCCCCCAATGAGTTCTTCGGTGAGGACGTAACTATCTATGATGCTCTAGGGTAGCTATGGGTTGCCTTAGGTTTTTTAAGGGTAAGTCCTTTGATGAAGGTGACTATGAAGACCATATCAGAGGATTTCGAGTCATGTCATGACATATCAATGGTCTACAACTTGTACCATGATCTGATAGGAGTAGCTTCGAGTGTGGTAGGTTTTCTTTCCTTATTCTTTTTCTTTTTGAATTTGTTTATTGTTTTTCACTTTTAGCATTATAGACTTTTAGGCACTATCCCATAATTCTTTTCAACATGCGAACACTAGGTTAGTTTCAAAAAATATTTATAACTAGTTAGGACTTTCACCTTTTAATTAATGAATATTAATAATAATAAATATTTCTTATTGTTTGCCAATCAATTTGTCGTCTCAATTTGCATCCCCTTGCCAATATTGGGAATTTGAATAATAGTTGAAAGTAATTTATAAGGCAATACATAAAGGACTAAAATACATACATGAGGCATAAAATAATTTATTATTCAAATTTATTTTCCATGATTTTTTTGTTGATTTTGAAATGGATTGTGTTGTTTTTGTGGAGTCTATTTGTGCAATTGTTGGACCAGACATATCAATTTTGTGTAATTTCTGGAAAATTAATTTTCATAATTTTAATAAAATTTTAAAAATAGTGCTTGCCATGACTGCAATTGATTACTTTCTAGCCTTTGATTTTTCCTCATATTAGTTGAACATTTGAGCATGAAAAACTATAGGATGTTATTTCATTATTTGAAAATTTGACATTTTTAACTTACCTTGGATTAGTGACTTAAATCTTTCACGGGCCAATTCATGTGGCCTTGATTTGCATCATTGTGGATGACTTTTATTATTTTTGTTCATGCGGGAATTTAATCCTTTCTCGCTTTTCAACTTATTTCTTTCCTTTTTTTCTTTGCAGGGTGATGTCTCCTTCAGTAAATGAGGTAGAGCAATTGGTCTAACTAAGGCTTGGTTCAGGTAGCTACATCCTCAGGTCATCACACACTTAAAGGAGATCGGCCTCATGTTGTTTCTTCATACACTACCAGAGAAGGCACCTCGAAGTGACTATACCATAACTTAGGTGCTAGTAGAGTGATAGATGGACACCGCTTACACTTTTCATTTGCCACTAATAGGGGAGGTGACAATAACACCTGAGGATTTATTATACTTAATCGACATCAGGTTCTCAAGTATCCCCATTTCTACCAACTCTAAGGCATATGAGCATATGCTACGGAAGGACTATATTTGTCTGCTCATAAATTATAGTCACCAAATAAAAGGGAGTATATCCTTCGAGTGGTGTAGCCTGAAGACCAATGCTAACACTACTTATGAGGATAGTCTATTAGACTACACTGGTCAAACCCAAGTCAAAACTCTATTTTGATTTTGACAATATAGATTGAAAAGTTCTAATGCCAAGTTTAAGTGTTGTACTTACAAAAATTAAGTAAGTAACTCATTAGAAATTGAATGGAATAGTTTGGAAGTGAAACACTCAAAAGTGTTCCTAAATCGTGACTGGCAATCATAGGTCATAATCTTTATCCCTAGAAATTTTGGAAACTTTTGGTCTAGTTTAGTTCATGGTGAATGTCATGGTAGAGGTCACAACTACTGCCCTTAAACTTGGTTGGAGGGATTTTAGACGCTTATCCTGGTGAAACCATGTGTTAAGAAGACCATTTGAGATTTAAAAGTCACATTCGCAACTTGGGGATAGTAACCATGCATTACCTGATGAAAGTTCTCTAAAGCAGTCATATCCAACCCTTTAGCATCATAACCCTGACTTTTAACATTCTTTAGAGGAATCCAATGGGTAGCTTTTTAAAGGACTAATGTCAAGTTGTCATGTGTCACTAGCTGTTAGACACATTTGAAGATCTCAACCTCAAATGAGAAAAATCTAGAGTAAAAAGCATATCAAGACTATGACTATTTGCCTCGATTATGACTTTTTTCTGTCAAGCATTAAATATAGGATTTTGCCAACAACTTTAGAGATTTGGAAATAGTTTGTTTATAGTGGCTCTTTTGTGGTAGAAACCTACAAACACTCTACCAAATGGACTTAAAATGCAAGAGAATAATAATTTATTATAGCCAAACTCTTGCAAATTTAATTTTTGACTCTCTACTCTTAATTTCTTTAGACATGAGTTGTAAAGTTTAGGTGTAAGCCATTAAACACCTTTGGGTCTGGGTTTTAGAATGATCCTTACTGTGAAAGCACTTATTTATCCTAAGTGTGAGCCTTGGGAAACTATTTGTAAAGGTTGTGTGTTAACCTTGGAAAACACATTGTGTAAATTAGGTATGAGCTTTTAGAGCACAATTGTGTCATAGTGAAATAACCAATTGAAAGAATTAGGGAGTGAATGTAGGATTGGTTAATAGTCGAACCATTATAAATCTCTTGTGTTGCTTTTCTTTTCTACTTATTCTCTAAACTTAAGATCATTCACACTCCCTCCAAAAATTTAAATTTCCCACTAATTCAACCCCCAGTTCTTGTTGTACAAAGGCCAAAAAGTGGTATCATAGTTCAATCTTAAATTATAACCTTATTTCATTGAGAAAATATCAATGACACAAAAAGGAATTCACTCCCACCTCAAACCTTCCTTTGATGGATCCGTTTATACTTATTAAAAATATAGAATGGAAATCTACCTTGATAGCGATGTGGTGGATCTATAGGATATAGTTGCAAAGGAGTGGAAGCTACCTACTAAAGTAATGGATGGTAGTGAAGAATTACTTCCAAAAGAAAAATGGGTTGAAGCTTATACGAAGGTAATGCCTATCCTTTCAAGTTCTATGTCAAAATAAGAAATTATGAGAGTTTGACATTATCAAATTTCTCATGTACTATAGAATGATGTAGACAACTACCATGATGGAACAACACTTGTGAAGTCTAGTAGATTAGAGGTGTATGCGATCGAATGAGAGTTATTCATAATGAAGGAAAATGAATTCATCACCAACATGTCAAATAGACTCCTTGCCATTAGTAAGAACATGAAGAAGTATGGAAGAATTCTCACCAATCATGAGGTAAACATCAAAATCCTTAAGATGCATCCTATAAAGAAATTTGAGGCAAGGCTATGTATCATATAAGAATCCAATCAAGATATTTGAAAAGTGTTATTTAATGTTCCCATTGGCAAACTCCTTACTCATGAGATGGTGCTAAAAAATGATGAAGAAGTGAATAAGTTGATATTTTAAGGAGAAAAATGAGAAAAGAAAACTCTTGCTCTCAAATCCTCTATCAAAGATAAAGAGGTTGAGGAAACCTCTAACGAAAGTGCTAAGAGTAAGAATGAGGAAGAAGAACTTGCTAGGCTCTTAAAGAGGTCTATGAACTCACAAAGAGAACAAATGAAAGAAGAAACTTTAAAAGGACATCACCAAACTTCAAAGAAATAAAGAATGATGTGACTTGCTTTGAATGTGGGAAACCAATGCATATCAAATTCAATTGTCCTAAGTTGAAAAAAAAAACAAGTGGCATAAAGATAATAAGAAGTGCTTAAAGTTAATTTGAATGATGACTCAAGTGAAGATGATGAAGATGAAAGGTTGCCAACTTTTGCTTTATGGCTCAAAAGTACTCCTCAAATGAGGTAAGTACTTCTTATAATTCTTGTGATGATTATGATGCATTTGAGGGTGACGATAATGTGCTTCTTGAAGCTATATTATTAAGATGTGATATGTATAAATAAAAAATGAAAGGTTATAAGAAAAAGTATTCTAAACTTAAGAATAAATTCAAATGTTTAAATGATATTGTAAATGACTTAAGGACTTTAAATGAAGAACAAAAGAAATATTTGGAAAATCATTCTAAAACTTTATCCTCTCTTTACTATTTAGGAAAAACAAAATGATTATGTAAAAGGTGAAGTCATTGAGCTAAGGAATTCCATCTCAAAATTTCATAATGAAAAAGAACCTTTAGCTACATTTATTGTATCGCGAAGTCTACCCTTTGTGAGACATCGTTTTTGTTCCCATAAATATTTCTTATCTACATCCTCACCTCCCATATTCATTAGAGCTTCTGCACAACAAACCTCTACCATTGAGGTAATTGGGAAGGAAAGTGCTCTTAGCATTAGGCCCTTTAAGCTTAAAGGCAAAGGAAAGACATCCTAAGGCTTAAAGGTTAAGCCTCAAAGATCTAATCATGCTTTCATATACACTAAGAGGCATTCACACAAAAATTTTCATTCTACTTCCAATCATTCTAACACTTGCATGTATTCTCATGGTAAAAGTATGAGAAGGCCGCCTATTCATACTAAAGTCGTTTATAGGAGACAAACTCATAACTATAAACTTCAATGTCGTTATTACATGAAATTTAGGCATATTAATGTGTTTTTCTATATTATGAAGGCTCACCTCAAACTAGAAGGTCCTTCTAAACCTAACCCTTAAGGACCTAAGTATGCATGGGTGCCTAAACAAAGGTGAAATGGTTTGTTTTGTACTAATGCTTGGATGCCACTAAGGACGACAATGATTAGCTTGTGGATAGTGGATGCTTAAAGCATATGATAAAAAATAGAAAGTTATTCAAGTCCATCAAGGAAAAAGATGGTGGCAATGTCACATTTGAAAACAATGGCAAAGGTAAAGCAATTGGCATTGAAATTATTGGTAAAAAGGGTTATTCCCTCATTGACAATGTGCTTTTAGTTGATAGATTAAAACATAATTTGTTAAGTGTAAGTCAATTATGTGATAAAGGTAATAAAGTTACATTGGACCTTAGAGAATGCTAGGTTATTACTCTAATAGATAAAAGCTAGTATTTATGGGTAAATAGAGAGGCAATACCTACCTAATTGACTTAGACAATTTAGCCAACCATTCTTTCAAGTATCATGCCTCTTTTAGCAATGAATCTTAGCTTTAGCATATAAGAGTTGGGCATGCTAGTATGGAGCTTATATAACATCCATCAAAAGGAAAGTTAGTAAAAGGTCTTCCAAAGCTCAAGTTCACCAAGGACAAGAGATGTGGACCTTGCCAAATGGGGAAGCAACATCAAGCATCCTACAAAGCCAAAAACATTATACGCACTTATAGATCCCTTCAACTCTTACACATGAACTTAGTTGCACCAGCATGAAATGCTAGTTAGGGGGAAAATGTAATGTTTTTCTCTTAGCAGATAATTACTCAAGGTTCACTTGGATCTCCTTCCTTATTTTTTTTTAAAAAAGACAGTTTAAAGCTTTTAAAAGTTTTGGAAAATGTGTTCAAAATGAAAAGGGTTACATCATTTTTTATAGTACAAGTGATAATGCAAAAGAATTTCGAAATTAAAGTTTTGAAAATTATTATTTGGTAAATTAGATTTCACATAACTTTTTTACTCCTAGAACACCATAATAAAATGGTACTATAAAAAAGGAAAAATAGAGGTTTGGTTGAGATGGCAAGAATAATGTTCTATACTATTCTTTACCCAATTACTTTTGGGCCAAAGCCATTAATAACACGTTATATTAGAATTGGTGTTTTCGAAAGACCCATTTTTAATAAAACTTCTTATGAGTTATGGAAAGATAGGAAACCCAAGATCCCATAACATATAGTGTTTGGATGTAAATGTTATATCCTATATACCAATGATAATCTTTGGAAATTTGCATCCAAAATGGATGTGGGCATATTTATTTGAAAAATCTATGAATCTTGTGTTTAATAAATAAAGCAATCGTGATCTTGGAAAAGGTTCTCTTATTTATGATCTTATAGGTCACTTTGAAAGGTTAGAGCTCAACTCAACATTTAAGGAGAATGTAATTGATCTTGAAGGACAAGAACCACCTCAATAGGAAGATCAAGTCCAAAACCAATAAGAAGAGAATCAAGCTCAAGGACTTCTTAAGGATTCGAGGTACTCTAAGGACCACCCAAAGGACCTAATCATTAGTGAGACCTCCAAAGGTAAAAGTACTAGAGCTCAATTACATGCATTAGATAATAATCTTGTTTTTATTTCTCAAATTAAGCCAAAGTCAATTGATGAGGCTTTTGATGATGAGAGTTGAGTGATTACTATATAAGAGGAACTCAACCAATTTAAGATAAACAAAGTTTGGGAAATTGTTTCTAAACCTAAAGAACATTTGGTTGTTGGTAACAAGTAAATGTTTAGGAACAAATTGGATGAGCAATGTAACATCCATATCCATATTCATTGGCATTCTTACATGAACATGTATAATAGATAAATTTAGATATGTGAATTGGATAAGCATGACAATGACACTTGCACCATTGCATTTGGGACATTTGAACATATATGTAATGTTTGTATAGTTGCATGGAAAACTAACTTATGTTGTGTGCATGTTATAGAATCATAAATAATGGTGTTTTAGAGCTTATTTAAAAGTGTAAGGAGCATATGGGGATTAGGAGATGGATGGAGGTGATGAAGGAGTGCATAAGAGGGACTAAAATAGGAAAAGTGAACTTCCAACCAATGGAAGTGAAACACTTTGATTTTGTCTTGTTATAATAGGTTTACAAATGGAATTTTTTATCTTTTAGGATTAGAATAAAGAGGTTAAATGTGAGGGGTAGCAGAAGAAAGAAAGAGCTAAGGAAAAAATAAAGAAAGGAAGAAGAAGAAGAAGAAGGAGAGGGAGAAGAATGAGATGTCTAAGAAGGATTCCTAAGCTTTTATGGTTCTTGGAAAAAAGGTAAGCTAAGTTATCTTGTTCCCATATGAAATTAATCCCTCATGATATGGTAATCATATATGTCTAGTAAGAATTATTGAGTATTTAAGGCAGAGCTCATGTATGGAAGTTGAAATTCAATAGAAACAATAGCTAATTGGGTGGTTTTATTATTAAAGCAAAATTTTGTACCCACGATTTCAAAACCCTATAAGAGGAAATAGGGAAAGTGTAAAATATGAAATTTTTAGCCTTATGCTCCATATAGATGCATGTAAAACATTTTTGCTTAATTTAGTGTGTGTGAGGAGATATAGCTCATTCATTAAGGCTGGTTCACAACCAACCAAAATCACGTCAGTCTTATTATTTTCTTATATTTTGATGACCATATATTTTGATTTAGACAAAGTCACAAACATAAAGTTTTTAAGGTTATATCCCTTGTAAATACATGTAATGCAGTTTTTATTGATTTATTTTTTGGAAAGAAATATGGCTCAGTGATTGTGATTGACCCTGAACCCGATGAAACCTCACCTATCTTATAATTCTATCTTCTAAGAATTTGATGGCCATAGATTCTGAATTTGATGATTTTAAAAGCTTGAAAGTTGTATATTTTTGTTTGATATACATGCTTATGAAATATTTTTGCCAAATTCAACATGGTTTTTGAGATATTGCCCCTACATTATGATTGATTATCAACATGTTGAAAACCTGCTCACCTTGAGATTTTTCATTTGTTTTTATGACTTTAAAGACTAAATTAAATAATTATGAGTAAAAAATGAAAAGTGTTCCTTCATGTGTTTTTTAACTTTTGGTAGATCATTTTTGCAATTGGATTTGTACAATTGGAGATATATCCAATATTGTAAGACCTACTTAGGTTGAGATGACATTGAAACAATACAAAATTAAAAAGTTCACCATAATTTCTATATGTTTTATATTGACCTGAAATTTGACTATGTTCTATCATTATGTGTCTAGTGTATTTGAAAAGAAGAATCAAGTCATTTGGATGAGTGTATATAGAGTTATTGCTAGGATACTGTAGAATGGTCAGGCTGTCATATAAAAAAAATGCATAAGTACTAGGTCCACTTGTATGGATCATGCCATAGTTACATACTAAGCATTCATAATCATTTTGACATACTTATAACCATGTATATATCAAATGTTAGGATCTCAACACTTTGATGAAGCCCTAGAGAGATAACCAAACCTACTGTAAAGGTAGGTCACATTAAAAGGTGAGTAAAAACTATTGTTAGATTCTAATGTATATATGTGATAATTTTATGATGTCATTATGTTCTATTAAATGCATGTGATTGAATTGTTACCTTTTACATATGAATACAAGTTAATTGAGAATTATATGCTCTTAATGATTACTTGGTATACTATTATGAATGAACATTTGCATATGGACTAATATGTGACCAGCTTGTCAAACACTCATCTGGAAAAGGGGACTGATATGTCCTAGTGCCACACATCGTTGATCAAATGATTCAGTTGTTATATGATATATAGCAAAATCAAATGTCATTTGAACCATATGAATTCCTTAAAATAATGTTTGTCTTACAAGGTCACGATAAAAATCAATCTATTGCACTTGCATAGTCAAATATTATACTTGTAATGTATCCCGATGATAGTTGATTATTGGTTATACCATCAAAATCTGATTATTATTTTTATTCATTGAGTCGCGACTCACCAAATCACAATTATGTTTTGAAGATACCGAAGCATAAGGTTTGGATACTTTGGTACATATAGTTTTTCATGGAGACATATGGATAACAAGTCATCGGTTGTATTCCAACTCTCTCTCTCCTTGTGTCATGTACATATATGTAGATATGAACTAGTTTATGTTCACTGGACTTGAACATTAATTAACATATGTGTACATTAAATACATATTAGATTGTGTATGTATGATGAATAAACCTTTATGCAAATGTATTCTTGGATATGAATGCCATGATTTGTAAATGAAAATGGTCGTTACAATTTTTGGTATTAAAGCAAGGATAGGTTCCACAGGGACTTGCATATGAACATGACATTACTTTTGCACTATTATGCATTATCATATGACATAATCTTATATGTCTATAGGGTATTAGCAAAGGGTAGTCATGGTAGTACCATGGCTCACTAAGGAGAGAGGAGTCAGCTGATTTGCATTCCATATAAGCATCATGCCAACCATTAAGAGATCAGCTTGCTGATAGCGTTAGATCTCCTTCACATTCTCATACACAACACATATCTCATAGGGAATCACAACATGGAATTGGTGAACCAACAACGTAGGGTCTAGAAATTCAAAGAGAAATAAGGTATGACAAATTAAGAAAACAAGGTGTAGTGGACTACAGTGGTGCCACAAATCCATTAGTGGCAGAGACATGGCTAAAAAGAATGTAGAGAGTTTTGAATTGATGAAATGCACACCATAAGAAAAGTTTGATCATGTAGTGTCACTATTTTAGGAGCATGCATATGATTGGTGGGAAACTATTCCAGGGAGTGATGTCTAGCCTCTAATGTTTATATGGGATGATTTCTTCATAAGTTCAACAATAATTACATACCAAAAGTGTACAAAGATGATAAAAGAAAGGAATTTCTAAACCTAAAGTAGGGGAGATGACTATAAACGCGTATGAGGTAAAATTTAATCAATTATCTCATTATGCATCCTTCATGGTCGCCACTGACAAAGACAAATGTCGAAAGTTTGAAGAAGGACTGAGATATGAGATTATAAGTAAGATCACAACTATATATCTTGAAAGTTATACCAAGCTAAAAGTTGTTGCAATCAGGGTGGAAAGATTAGAAAAATAAAGGATAAAGCAACGAGTAAAAAGAGGGCCTGTAGAGTTTGTGGGAGATTTTAACAGAAAGAAACGTAAATGTGGAGATTATATACCATCATAGTCCAGTGCTAGGGGTTATTATTCTTGCTCTAAAGGCAAAGGATTAGGAGTTTCATCATATGCAAGTAGAGGTCAAGGCCAAGTTATGCAACAACAACCCTCATGTGTATATTGTGGCAGGCAACATATAGGCGAATATAGAAAATTGACTAATAGGTACTACTTTTATAGGTCTTTTAATCATATTCTTAGAGATTGTCCTAAAAGATCCATAATGTTAGAGAGAAGCAATGGTAAAGGCAGAGCTACATCAGAATCCACAGTTGAAGTTTCACAGGCAATTGGAGTTGGAGTATCATTTAGCAGGCGCAGAGGTAAAGGTAGAACAACCACAATTGGCCATGGTATGAGCATATCAGAAGATCAAAGTTCTAGACCCCAGACACAGGCTAGAGTATTTGCCATGAGTAGGCAAAAATCTATTGTTACTCTAGAAATAATCATTGGTAAACTTTTTCTCCATGATTTATAAGTTGAAGCATTAATTGATCTTGGTTCAATACATTCATTCATTTCATTGAACATGGCATCAAAATTGTATAGTAAGCATCAACCTTTAGGTTTTAATTTATGTGTTAGTACTCTTTCGAGGGATTTGATAATTGTGGATAAGGTTTGTCATGATTGTGTGATTCTCATTGATAACATTGAGTTGAATACTGATCTAGTACTATTGCCATTTTGTGAATTTGATGTGATACTAGTATGGACTGGTTGTCCAAATATCATGCAATAATGAATTCTTTTATTGAGGAAGTTATTCTGGAATCTTCAAATTATACAAGTGTTATGTTTCAATGGAAAAGGCAAATTGTACCTACATGTATAGTTTTTGCTATAAAGGCTTTTTGCATGGATAAAAGTGGTTGTGAGCCTTATTTAGCACATGTGGTTGACACAAGGTTCACAAATGAATTACTTGAGAATATTTTCATAGTAAATGAGTTTCCAGATGTTTTCCCAGCTAACTTACCTAGGTTGCCACCTGATAGGGAGATAGAATTCATAATTAAGTTAGTCCCAGTAACTGCATCGGTATCCATTCCACCTTATAGGATGGCTCTTTCTAAGAATTCATGTAATTTAAGTGACATTTGATATTATTGGTCAACATATAACAAGTGAATCATTTGATTAATAACATATGCCAATAGAACATATTGGTCCCTTTTGCAAGTGATTTACAAGTGTTTGACAAATCGGTCACAACATCCTCTTAGTTTAATATGCAAATGTTCTTTCACAATGGTATACCAAGTAATCATTAAGAGCATATAATTCTTACTTGACTTCTACTCAAATGTAAAAGGTAATAATTCAATCACATACGTGTAATATAACATAATCGCATGATAAAATTATCATACATACACATTAGAATATAATTATGGTTTTTACTTACCTTTTAATGTGATCAACCCTTACGGTAGGTTTGGTTCACCCGTTAAGGCTTCCTCAAAGTGTTGAGATCCTAACATTTGATACATACATGGTTATAGGCATGTCAAAATGATTATGAATGCTTGGTATGCAACTATGACATGATCCATACAAGTAGACCTAGTGTTTGTGCATATTTTCCTTATATGGCAGCCTGACCTAGCTACACTCTCACAACCATAAATCTATATACACTAATCCAAATGACTTGATTATTTTTTAAAAAAAACTAGACACATAATGGCACAATATAGTCAAATTTCAGGTCCATATAAGGCAATTTTTTTAATTTTGCCCTGTTTTCAATGTCATCTCAGTCTGAGTAGGTATAACATTCATGGGTATATCTAAAATTGTAAAAATAAAATTACAACATAGATGTACCAAAAGTTACAAAACACATAATGGAACATTTTTCATGTTTTACTAATTGTTTGATTCAATCCATAAAGTCACCAAAATAAATGAATAATCGCAGGGTGAACAAGTTTTTAATATGTTTAGCAATTAATCATAATGAAGGGGCAATATCTCATCAACCATGTTAAATTTTGAAAGACTATTTCACAAGAATGTAGATAAGGCATAAATATACAACTTTCAAGTTTGGCACATCATTGGATTCTGAATCTATGGCCTTCAAATTCTTGGAAAACATAATTAAAAGATAGATGAGGTTGAATCGGGTTAAGGGTCAGTCACAATCAAAGAGCCATATTTCTTTCCACAAAATAAATTAGGAAAAAAAATTCTTTAAAGGTATTTGTATGGGATATAACCTTACAAATTTTATATTTTCACTTTATCTAAATCAGAACATAAGGTCATCAAAATATAAGAAAACAAAAATACTGAGGTGATTTCAGTTGGTTGTGAACCAACCCTAATGAAAGAGCCATATCTCCTCACACACAAAATTAAGCAAAACTGTTTTACATGCATCTATATAGGTCATGAATATACAACTTTCATATTTTAAACCATCCTTAATTTCTCTTCTAGGATTATAAAACTGTGGGTTCAAAATTTTGATATAACAATAAAATCAACACGATTAGCTCTTGTTTTTCTTGGATTTCAATTTTCATACATGAGCTCTACCTCAAATATTCCATAATTCTTACTAACCATGGATGATGAACATTTCATGAGGGAGTAATTCCATGTAAGAAGAAGTTAAGTTAATTTTCCTATTTTCCCATAACTAGAAATGCTTATGATTCCTTCATTGACAGCTCACTCTTCTTCCTCACCTTCTTGTTCTTGTTCTTCTTCTTATTGTTCTTCTTCCTTTCTTTCTTTCTCCCTTAACTCTCTCTTTATTCTACTGCCCCTCATGTTTATCCTCTTTGCTCTGATCCTAAAGGATTAAAAAATCCACTTGTGAACTTATTATGACAACACAACATCATGGTGTCTCATTTGTGTTGGTTGGAAGTTCACTTTTCCTCTTCATGTCCCTCTTCTTCACTCCTTCATCATCTCCTAATCCCCATATGCTCCATATACTTTTAAATAAGTTCTAAAACACCATTATTTACTATAACATGCATTCAACATAAGATAATTTGCCATGCAACTATACAAATATTACATACATGTTTAAGTACCCCAAATGCAATGATGTAAGTGTCATAGCTATCCTTACCTAATTCACATCTCTAAATGATCATTTATCTATTGTATATGCTCATTTAATAATGCCAATGAATATGAGAAGGGAAGTTACATTTCTTCCCTCTCTTATGAAGAATTTCATCCTCAAAATTCAATACGTATAAAAAAATGTGGATATTGTCATTTAATGTTCTCTTCAATTTCCCACGTAGCCTCTTCTTGCGAGTGGTTTCTTCATAACACCTTAACCAATGGGATTTCTCAATTTTGTAACTAATTTGTCTTATAACCAATAATTTTCACTAATTTTTCAATGTAACTTACATCATCTGCAATTGTTATTATAGGATCCCTAAGTATATGTGTAGGATCATACCGATACTTTTTTAGCATACTCATATGGAAGACATCATGAATCTGAGCCATTTTTGGTGGTAGTGCTAGCTTGTAAGCTAATGGACCAATTATTTGTATGATCTCATACAGTCCTATGTTTCGAGGACTTAGTTTCTCCTTCTTGTCAAATCGAATTTTCCATGGTGAAACTCAAAGAAACACTTTGTCTCCCACCTCATATTCCATTTCTCTTATATATTGGTATATATAGCTCTTTTGTCTATCTTGTGCTGCTTTTAGTTTGCTCTTGATTTCCTTTACCTTGTCCATAGTGTCATGCACTAGTTATGGCCCTTCTAAAACACATATCTCTTCTTCATCCTAATAGATAGGACTTTAACATTTTTTTCCATATAGTGCTTCATATGGTGCCATTTGTATACTATTATGATAATGGTTGTTATAAGCAAATTTAATCAAGGTAATATATTCATAATATGTACCTTTGAAATCTATCACATAAGCTCAAAGCATGTCTTCAAGTGTCTAATTATCCTTTATGATTGTCCATCTATCTGAGGATGAAAAGTAATATTAAAACACAACTTAGTACCCAAAGCCTATTGCAAGCTGATCCAAAATCGAGATGTAAATCATGGATCTCTTTCTAATATAATGGACATTGTAATGCCTTGTAATTTGACAATTTCATCCATATATTTCTTGGCTAAGCGCTTAAGTGAACTATGCTTAAGTGAACTACCCCATCGAATAGGCAAAAAGTGAGCTGACTTAGTTAATCTCTAAATGATCACCCATATAGCATCATTCTTTTTCAAAGTTCTCAATAACCCATATGCAAAGTCCATGATTATTATTTCCCATTTCCATATTGGAATCACCAAAGGTTTCAATTTTCCAACTGGTGCTTGATTTTATGTTTTGATATGCTGACAAGTCAAACATGATGAAACATAGGTTGCTACATCTTTCTTCCTTTTAGGCCATAAAAAATGAGATTGCAAGGTATTATACATTTTCGACATTCCTATATGAATGGCATATGAAGCATTATGTGCTTCTTTTAGGATTCCTCTTTGCAATTTATCAACACTAGGCCTACAAATATGAGAACCCAACATCAAGGCATCATTCCAAATATCAAAATCAACATATCTTCCTTGTTTTACAATTTCAATCATTATATGTAACTTTGGATCCTTGTCCTATGCTTCTTTAATTCGATCATGCAACATTGGTTTTACTTGAAAAGTGGTAATCAATACCCCATTCTTTTGTATGTTTAATTTTATATTCATAGCTAATAATTGAACTAAATAAGACAATGGAAATAGTTACAAATGAGTTATATTACTTATTGATTTCCAGCTCAAAGCATCAGCAACCACATTTACCTTCCATAGATGATACTCAGTAGTGTAATCATAAACTTTTAACAGTTTTAACCATCTCTTCTATCTCATATTTAATTATTTTTACCTCTTCAAATACTTTAAGTTCATGTCATTTGTAAATATCTAAAAAGTGTCTCCATACAAGTAATGTCTCTATATTTTCAAAGAAAACACAATGACAACATGTTCTAGGTCATGTAATGGGTAAGATAATTCATAAGGTTTCAGTTGACTAGATACATATGCAATTACCTTGCAATGCTACATTAAAACCCACCCCAAACCTTAATAAGATGCATCACTATAAATTACAAATCCTCCATTATAGGTAGGAATGGCTAACACTAGAGCATACATCAATCTATCTTTTAATTCATCAAAACTCTCTTGACATACTTTAGACCACTGAAATGCTGTATTTTTTTGAAGTAACATAGTCAAAGGAGCATCTATAAGTGAAAATCCCTTAATAATTGACGACAATACCCAACTAGTCCTAAGAATGGTCTTTTGCAACATTCTTTAGGGTTTCCCATTTTACCATTGCTTCAATTTTGCTTGGATCCACCTCTATGCCCTTTTTAGAAACTATATATCCTAAAAATACCATATGGCCAATCCAGAATTCACACTTGCTTAATTTAGCAAATAGTTATTTTTCTCTCAAAATTTGTAACACAATTCTCAAATGTTATTCATGCTCCTCTTTGCTCCCTAAATACACCAATATGTCATCAATTAACACAATTACAAATTTGTCTAAGTAAGGTTGGAATACTTTGTTCATAAGAGCCATAAACGCAGCTGGTGCATTAGTCAAACCAAATGGCATCACCAAAAATTAATAATGTCAATACCTAGTTCAAAAAGTTGTCTTTGATATGTCTGGGTTTAAAATTTTGAGCTAATAATATCCTGATTTCATGTAAATTTTAGAAAACACCCGTGCTCTTTGTAACTGGTGAAACAAACCATCTATCCTTTGTAAAGGATACTTGTTCTTCACAGTAACCGTATTTAATTACATGTAATCAATACATAACCTCACTGTCCTATCTTTCTTTTTAACAAATAATACCAGAGCACCCCAATGTGACACACTAGGTTTGATGAATCCCTTTTCAAGTAGTTCCTACAATTGGGTCTTTAATTATCTCAACTCAGTTGGAACCATCCTATAAGGTGGATTGGATATCGATGTAATTTTTAGGACTAATTCAGTTGTGAATTCTATCTCCATATCAGGTAGCAAACTAGGTAAATAATATGGAAAAATATTTCAAAACTCATTTACCATGAAAATATTCTTAAGTAATTCATTTATGAACCTCGTGCCTACCACATGTGCCAAATAAGCCTCACAACCACTTTTCATCATGCAAAAAGCCTTGATAGCAAAAACTAGACATACAGGTATAATTTGCCTTTCTCCTTGAAACACAACCCTTGTATGATTTGAAAATTCCAAAACAAATTTACTATTGCATGATATTTAGACAACTAGTCTATAGCCAGTATCACATCAAATTCATAGAGTGATAACAGTTTTAGATCAACATTCAACTCAATGTCATCAATGTGAATCACATAATCATAACATACCTTATCCAAAATCATTACATCTCTCAAAAGAGTACTAACACATAGATTAAAACCTAAAGGTTGATGCTTACTACATAATTGCAATGCCATGTTCAATGAAATAATTGAATGTGAAGAGCTAAGGACAATTAATGCATAAACTTCTAAATCATGGACAAAAAGTTTACCAGTGATTACTTCATGAGCAACAACAGCTTCTTGCTTAGTCATGGAAAATACTCTGGCCTGTGTGAGGGGTCTAGAACTCTGACCTTTCAATCTACTCATACCATGGCTAATTGTGGTTGTTCTACCTCTGCCTCTACCTCTTCCAAATGACACTCCAACTCCACTTGCCTTTGAAAATTCAATTATGACTCTGATGTAGCTTTGTCTATGCCTCCCTCTAACAGTTTAGATCTTTCAAGATAATCACTAAGCATATGATCAAAAGACCCATAAAAGTAGAGCCCGTTAGTCAATTTTCAACATTCATCCAAATGTTGTCTGCCACAATGTACACATGAGGGTCATTATTGCATAACTTGGCCTTAACCTCTACTTGCATACAATGAAACTCTTAATCCTCTGCCTCTATAGCTAGAGTAACAACCCTAAGTGTAATGACCATTTTCATTTACAAATCTCATAGCATTCATGTCCAAAATACATATGCATGAAGGAGTAATCCATTATACATACACAATCAAACATGTATTTAATGTACATATATGTTAACTAATTTCAAGGCTAGTGACTATAAACTAGTTCCTATCTAGATGTATGTACATGATACAAGGAGAGAGAGAGAGTTGGAATTCAGCCGACGACTTATGGCCCATATGTCTCAATGCAAAACTCTAAGCACCAAAATGTCCAATCTTATGCTTCAATATATGAAAAAAATTTGCGATTTGGTGAGTCGGGACTCAATGAATAAAACAATAATAAGATTCTTATGTTACAACCAACAATCAAATATCATCAGAATACATTGCAAGTCTAACATTTCACTATGCAAGTACAAGTGCAATAGATTAATTTTTTATTGTGACCATGCAAGGCAAACATTGCTCCTGGGAATTCATGTGATTCAAGTGACATTTGATTTTTTTGGCCAACATATAACAAGTGATTCATTTGAGCAATAACATATGCCAATGGGACCTATTGGTCCAACTTCCACGTGATTTGCAAGTGTTTGATAAGCCGGTCACAACACCCTTTTAGTTCCATGTGCAAGTGCTCATTCACAAATGGTATACCAAGTAATCATTAAGAGCATATAATTATCACTTGACTTATATTCACATGTAAAATGTAACAATTCAATAATATATACATGTAATGGAAGATAATCATATAAAAAAATTATCACACACACACACACATTAAGTCTAATTATGGTTTTTACTCACATTTTGATGTAACCAACCTTTATGGTAGGTTTGATTCTCTCTCTAGTGCTTCCTCAAACTGTTGAGATCGTAATATTTGATACATACATGGTTATAAGTATGCCAAAATGATTATGAATGCTTGGTATGCAACTATGGCATGATCCATGCAAGTGGACCTAGTGTTTATGCATGTTTTTCATTATACGGCAGCCTAAGCTTGCTACGCTCTCATAATAATAATTTTAGCTATACTTATCCAAATGACTTCATTCCTTTTTTTTTTCAAATAAACTACACAGAAAATGATACAATATATTCAAAATTTAGGCCAATATAAGACACACAGAAAATAGTATGAATTTTTTAATTTTTCCCTATTTTAATGTCATCTCAGTCTGAGTAGGTCTTACATTCTTAGGTATATCTCAAATTGTACAAATCAAATTGCAAAAATGATGTACCATAAGTTACACAACACATAAAGGAACATTGTTCATTTTTATGCATTGCCTAATTCAGTCTATAAAATCACCAAAACAAATTACCAATCTCAGGGTGAGCAGATTTTCAACATGGTGATAATTAGTCATAATAAAAGGGCAATATCTTAACAACCATGCAAAATTTGGAAACAATATTTTACAATCATGTAGATAATACATAAATATACAACTTTCAAGCTTAAAATATCACTAAATTCCTAATATATGGCTATCAAATTATTGGAAAACATAATTAAAAGGCAGGGGAGGTTTCATCAGGGTACAGGCTTAGTAACAATCAATGAACCATATGTCTTTCCACACAAAAAATCAATCCAAACATCTTTACAAGTGTTTATAGGGGATATACCCTACAAGTTTCATGTTTTACACTTTGTCAAAATCAGAAGATAAGGCCATCAAAATATAAGAAAATAGAAAGACTGAGGTGATTTTGGTTGGTTGTGAACCTGCCTTAATGAAGGAGCCATAACTCCTAACACACCCAACCAAGCAAAACTGTTTCATATGCATTTTGAATAGGCATAAAGCTACAACTTTTATATTTTTAACTTTCTCTAATTCCTCTTCTAGGGTTATGAAATTGTGGGTACAAAATTCTGCTCTAACAACAAAATCAACACAATCAACTCTTATTCTCTTGAATTTCAACTTCCATCCAAGAATTCTACCTCAAATACTCCATAATTCCCACTAACCATGCATGATTAACATTTCATGAGGAGTTAATTTCATTTGAGAAGAAGATAAATTAACTTACCTATTGTCCCAAAACCATAAAACCTTAGGCTTCCTCCTTAGGCAACTCACTCTTCTACCTCTCATTCTTATTCTTCTTCTTATTTCCTTTCTTGTTTCCTTAGCTCTCTCTTTGTTCTTTTATACCTAGCATCTAAGCCCTGTATTCTGATCCTAAAGGGTATAAAGTTCCACTTGTAAACCTATTGCAACAATATAAAATCATGGTGTTGCACACCTATTGGTTGGAAGTTCACTTTCATGTTTTAGTCCCTCTTCTTCACTCCTTAAGCACCTCCATCCATCTCCTAATTCTTAGATGCTCCTTATACTTTAAAATAAGCTATATAAGACCATTATTTATGATTCTATAACATGCATACAATATAAAACAATTTGGCATGCAATTATACAAACATTGCATATATGTTCAAGTGTCCCAAATGCAATGGTGCATGTGTCATTGTCATGCTTATCTAATTCGTGTATCTAAATGATCATTTATCCAATGCATATGTTCATGTGGGGTTTCATATCATTTATGCAATGAATATGTACATGTGATAAGGCCAATGAATGTGGATAAGGATGTTACATTTCTTCCCCTCTTATAAAGAATTTTGTCCTTAAAATTCAATACCTGCAAACAAATATGGATATTGTCATGTCATGTTCTCTTCGATTTCCCATATAGCCTCTTATTGTGAGTGGTTTCTCCATAACACCTTAACCAAAGGGATTTCTCGATTTCATAACTGTTTGTCTTATAACCAATGATTTTCATTGGTTCTTCAATGTAACTTACATCATCTGCAATAGTTATTGTTGGATCACTAAGTATTTGTATAGGATCAGACCGATACTTTCTTAGCATACTCACATGGAATACATCATGAATCTGAGCCATCTCAAGTGGTAGTGTTAGCCTGTAAGCTAATGGACTGATTATTTCTAGGATCTCATAGGATCCTATGTATCGAGGACTCATTTTCCCCTTCTTATAAAATTGAATTATTCCTTTCCATGGTGAAACTTGAAGGAACTCTTTGTCTCCCACCTCATATTTCATTTCTCTTATGTATTGGTATGTGTTGGTATGCCTAGCTCTTTTGCTTGTCTTGTGATGCTTTAAGTTTGCTATTGATTACCTTCACCTTATCCATAGTATCTTGCATTAGTTATGGCCCTTCTAAAACACGCATCCCTTCTTCATCCCAGTAGATAGGACTTTGACATTTTCTTTCATATATTGCTTCATATGGTGCCATTTGTATACTACTATGATAATGATTATTATAAGCAAATTCAATCAAGGTAACATATTCATCCATTCACCTTTGAACTATATCACACAAGCTTGAAGCATGTCTTTATGTGTCTGAATTGTCCTTTTTGATTGCCCATCTGTCTAAGGATGAAAAACAGTACTAAAACTGAACTTGGTACCCAAAACCTATTACAAACTGACCCAAAATCGAGATGTAAATCTTGGATCTCTATCTAATACAATGGACACTGGAACACCATGTAATCTGACAATTTAATCCACATATTTCTTGGCTAAGTGCTTAAGTGAACTACCCCATCGAATAGGCAAAAAGTGAGCTGACTTAGTTAATCTATCAATGGTCACCCATATAGCATCATTCTTCTTCAAATTCCTTGGTAACCTATATACAAAGTCTATAGTTATTCTTTCCCATTTCAATACTGGAATCATTAATGGTTTCAATTTTCCAGTAGGTGCTTAATGTTCTATTTTGATATGCTGAAAAGTCAAACATGTTGAAACATAGGTTGCTACATCTTTCTTCATATGAAGCATTGTGGTTCTTATATGATTTCTCTTTGCAATTTATCAATGTTAGGCACACAAATATGAGAACCCAACATCAAGGCATCATTTCGAATATCAAAATCTCCATGTCTCTCATGTTTTCCCATTTCAATCATTCTATAAAACTTTGGATCCTTGCCATGTGCTTTTTTAATTTGATCATGCAACATTGGTCTTACTCGAAAAGTAGTAATCAATACCCATTCTTTTGTATGTTTAGTTCCATATTCATAGCTCATAACTAAACTGTAAATAAGTTGCACTACTTTTTGATTTATTGCTCAAAGCATTAACAACCACATTTGCCTCCCTTAGGTGATAGTCAATGGTATAATCATAATCCTTTAGTAGTTTTAACCGCCGCATGTGTCTCATGTTTAATTCTTTTTGGCTCATCAAATACTTCAAGTTCTTGTGATATGTAAATATCTGAAAAGTTTCTCTATACAAGTAGTGTCTTCATATTTTCAAAGTAAACACAATAGTAACAAGTTCTATGTCATGTACTAGATAAGATAATTCATAAAGTTTTAGTTGTCTATATGCATATGCAATTACCTTACCATGTTACATTAGAACACATCCTAAACCTTAATTAGAGGCATCACTATATACTATAAATCTTCCATTACCAGTAGGAATGGCTAACACTGGAGATGTCAATCTATCTTTTAATTCATTAAGACTCTCCTGACATACTTTAGACCATTGAAATGATACATTTTTTTCTGAAGTAACTTTGTCAAATAAGCAGTTATAAGTGAAAAACCCTCAACAAATCGACAATAATACCCAGCTAGTCCTAAGAAACTTTAGACTTCTGGAACATTCATTGTGGTTTCCCATTTTTACTATTGCTTCAAATTTGTTTGGATTCACCTCTTGCTCTTTTCAGAAACTATATGTCCTAAAAATACCACATGGTCAATCCAGAACTCACACTTGCGTAATTTAACAAATAGTTATTTCTTTCTCAAAATTTGCAACATAATCCTTAAGTGTTGTTCATGCTTTAAATCATCCCATGTAAGCATTGGAGGCTCGACATCACTCCTTGGATGGTTTCTAATTAATCATATGTATCCCCCTGTCATAGCAATGCTGCATAATCAAACTTTTCTTCTGGTGTGCATTTCATCAAATTCAAAATTCTATGTGTTCTCTTTAGTCGTGTCTATGCCACTGATGGATTTGTAGTATCACTAAAGTCAACTGCGCCTTATTTTCTTAATTTGTCATACCTTCTCTCTCTTTAAATTTCTGGACCCTACATTGTTGGTTCACCAATTCTATGTTGTGGTTGACCATAAGATATGTGTTGTGCATCAGAATGTGTCAGAGATCTAACTACGTTAGTAGGTTGATCTCTTAATGGTTGGCATGATACTTTTATGGAAAGCAAATCGGCTGACTCCTCTTTCCTTGGTGAGCCATGGGCACTACCATGACTACCATCGGCTAATGCCCTGTAGACATATAAGACTATGTCATATGATAATGCATAGTAATGCAAATGTCGTGTCATGTTCATAAGTATGTCCCTATGAAACCTATGCCTGCTCTGATACTAAAAACTATAACGACCATTTTAATTTACAAAACTCACAACATTCATGAAGGTGTTATCCATTATACATATACAATCAAACATGTATTTAATGTACATATATGTTAACTAATTTCAAGCCTAGTGACTATAAACTGGTTCCTATCTAGATGTATGTACATGACATAAGGAGAGAGAGAGAGAGAGTTTAACCAGCGACTTGTGGCCCATATGTCTCGATACAAAACTCTAAGCACCAAAATGTCCAATCTTATCCTTCAGTACCTGAAAAAAATTTGCGATTTGGCGAGTTGCGACTCAATGAATAAGAACAATAATCATGTTCTTATGTCACAACCAACAACCAAATATCATCAGAATACATTACAAGTATAACATTTGACTATGCAAGTGCAATAGATTAATTTTTTGTTGTGACTATGCAAGGCAAACACTGCTCCTGAAAATTCATGTGATTCAAGTGACATTTGATTTTTCTTGCCAGCATATAACAAGTGATTCATTTCATCAATAACATGTGCTAATGGGACTTATTGGTCCATCTTCCACGTGATTTACAAGTGTTTGACAAGCCGGTCGCAACACCCTTTTAATTCCATGTGCAAGTGCTCATTCACAAATGGTATACTAAGAACATAGTTATATCAAAAAATTATCACACACACATTGGATCTAATTATGATTTTTACTCACCTTTTGATGTAACCAACATTTACAGTAAGTTTGGTTCTCTCTCTATGGCTTCATCAAAGTGTTGAGATTATAACATTTGATACATACATGGTTATAAGTATGCCAAAATGTTTATGAATGCTTGTTATGCAACTATGGCATGTTCCATGCAAGTGGACTTAGTGTTTATGCATGTTTTTTGTTATACGGCAGCCTAAGCTTGTTATACTCTCACAGTAATAATTCTAGGTATACTTATCCCATGGCTTCATTTTGTTTTTAAATAAACTAGACACATAATGATACAATATATTCAAATTTTAGGCTAATATAAGACACACAAAAAATAGGGTGAATTTTTTAATTTTTCCTTATTTCAATGTCATCTCAGTCTGAGTAAGTATTACATTATTAGGTATATCTCAAATTGTACAAATGAAATTGCAAAAAATATTTACTAGAAGTTACAAAACACATAATGGAACATTGTTCATATTTTACACATTGTCTAATTCAGTCTATAAAATCACCAAAACAAATGACTAATCTCAGGGTGAACAGATTTTCAACATGGTGATAATCAGTCACAATGAATGGGTAATATCTCAACAACCATACAAAATTTCAAAATAATATTTTGCAGTCATTTAGATAATATATAAATATTCAACTTTCAAGTTTTAACACGTCACCAAATTCCTAATACATGGCTATCAAATTCTTGGAAAACAAAATTAAAAGGCAGGTGGGGTTTCATCCGGGTATAGGGTCAGTCACAATCAATGAGCCATATGTCTTTCCACACAACAAATCAATCCAAACTCATTTACAGGTGTTTATATTGGATATAACCCTACAAGTTTCATATTTTACACTTTGTCATAATCAGAACATAAGGCCATCAAAATATAAGAAAATAGAAGGACTGAGGTGATTTTGGTTGGTTGTGAACCAACCCTAATAAAGGAACCATAACTCCTCACACACACTAAATAAAGCAAAACTGTTTCATATGAATTTAGATGAGGCATAAAGCTACAACCTTTATATTTTTTTACTTTCTCTAATTCCACTTTTAGGGTTATGAAATCGTTTGTGCAAAATTATGCTTTAACAACAAAATCAACACAATCAGCTCTTATTCTCTTGAATTTCAACTTCTATCTAAGAGTTCTACCTTAAATACTTCATAATTCACACTAACCATGCATGATTAAAATTTTATGAGGAGTTAGTTTCATTTAAGAAGAAGATAAATTAACTTACCTATTGTCCCAAAGCCAAAAAACCTTAGGCTTCCTCGTTAGGCAGCTCACTCTTCTCCCTCTCCTTCTTCTTCTTCTTCTTCTTCTTTCCTTTCTTTCTTCCTTAGTTCTCTCTTTGTTCTATTCTACCTCATGTCTAAGCTCCATATTCTGATCCTAAAGGGTAAAAAATTCCACTTGTAAACCTATTGTAACAAGATAAAATCATGGTGTTGCATTCCTATGGGTTGGAAGTTCACTTTCCTCTTTTAGTCCCTTTTCTTCACTCCTTAAGCACCTTCATCCATCTATTAATTCTTAGATGCTCCTTATACTTTAAAATAAGCTCTATAACACCATTATTTATGATGTTATAACATGCACACAACATAAAACAATTTGCAATGCAACTATACAAACAGTGCATATATGTTCAAGTGTCCCAAATGCAATGGTGCATGTGTCATCATCGTGCTTATCCAATTCATGTATCTAAATGATCATTTATCCAATGTATATGTTCATGTTGGATTTCATATCATTTATGCAATGAATTTGTTCATGTGATAATGCCAATGAATGTGGATAGAGATGTTACACTAAGCATTGGACTATGATGGCATATAATCTCCACATTTACCTTTTTTTCTATTAAAATATCCCACAAACTCCATTGGCCCTCTTTTTACTCATTGCTCTATCCTCTCTTTTTTTTTAATCTTTCCACAATAGTTGCAGTAGCTTCTAGCTTGGTATAACTTTCAAGATCTGCAACTATGATCTTACTTCTGATCTCATATCTCAGTCCCTCTTCAAATTTTAATAGTTGTCCTTATTAATGGCCACCATGAAGGATGCAAAATGTGATAATTGATTAAATTTTACCTTATACCCAATTATAGTCATCTCCTCTAGCTTTAGGTTCAGAAATTCAATTCTTTTATAATCTTTGTACACTTCTAGCATGAAATTATTATTGAACTCAAGAAGAAAATCATCTCATGGAAGCACTAGAGGCTGCTAGAATGCTTTCCTACCAATCATATGCATCCCTTTGTAATAACGACATTGCATCATCAAACTTTTCTTCTAGCATGTATTTCATCAAATTCAAAACTCTATATGTTTTTTTAGCCATGTCTCTATCATTGATGGATATGTGGTACCACTGAAGTCCAGTGCACCCTATTTTCTTAATTTGTCATACCTTATTTCTCTTTGAATTTTTTGACCCTGCACTGTTGGTTCACCAATTCCATTTTATGGTTGCCCATGAGATATGTGTTGTGCATAAGAATATGTAGGAGATCTAACTATGTCAACAGGTTGATCTCTTAATGGTTGGCATGATGCTTCTATGGAATGCAAATCGACTGACTCCTCTCTCCTTGGTGAGCCATGGGTATTACCATGACTCCCCTCTGTTAATGCCCTATATGCATATAAGTACTACCATGACTACCCTCTATTAATGCCTTATATGCATATAAGTACTACCATGACTGCCCTCTGTTAATGCCCTATACACACATGAGACTATGTCATATGATAATTTATAATAATGTAAAAGTCATCTCATGTTCATATTTATGTCCCTATGGAACCTATCCCTACTCTGATACAAAAACTGTAACGACCATTTTCATTTACAAATGATGGCATTCATATCCAAAAATACATATGCATAAAGGTTTATTAATTTAACAAATACAATCTAACATGTATTTAATTTACGTATATGTTAATTAATGTTCAAGGCTAGTGACCATAAACTAGTTCCTATATAGTTATATTTACATGACACAAGGAGAGAGAGTTGGAATTTAGCCGAAAAATTGTGGTCCATGTGTCTCTATGCAAAACTTTATGCACCAAAGTTTCCAAACCCTATGCTTCAGTATATGAAAAATATAATTGCGATTTAATGAGTCAAAAAAAAAAAAAGGCTCTTATGGCACAACCAACAATCAAATATCATCAAGATACATTACAAGTATAACAATTGACTACCTAAATGCAATAGATTGATTTTTGTCGTGACCTTGCAAGGCAACCATGGCCCATGGGAATTCATGTAGTTTAAGTGACATTTGATTTTTCTAGTTAGCATATAACAAGTGAATCATTTGATTAATAATATGTGTCATTAGTTCATATTGGTCTCTTTTCCAAGAGATTTGCAAGTGCTTGACCAGCTGGTCATAACATCCTTTTAGTTCCATATGTAAGTGTTCATTCATAATGGTATACTAAGTATTTATTAAGAATATATAATTCTCACTTGACTTGTATTCATATCAAAAAGGTAAAATTTCAATCACATATACATGTAATAGAACATAATCACATCATAAAATTATCACACATATACATTAGAATCTAATTATGATTTTTACTCACCTTTTAATGTGACCAACCTTTATAGTAGGTTTGGTTCACCCTCTAAGGCTTCCTTAAAGCATTGATATCCCAACATTTGATACATACATGGTTATAAGTATGTCAAAAATGGTTATAAATGCTTGGTATGCAACAATGGCATGATCCATGCAAGTGGACCTAGTGTTTATGCATATTTCCTTAAATGGCAACCTGACCTTACTGCACTCTCATCGCAATAACTCTTGATACAATTATCTAAATAATTTGATTACTTATTTCAAAATAAACTAGACACATAATGATACAAGATAGTTGAATTTCATGTCAATATAAGACAAAGAAAATGTGGTGAATTTTTAAATTTTTCCCTATTTTAATGTCATCTCAGTCTGAGTAGGTCTTACATTCTTGAGTATATCTCAAATTTTAAAAACCCAATTACAACACTGATCTACCAAAAGTTACAAAACACATAATGGAACAATTCTCATATTTTACTCATTATCTGATTCAGTCTATAAAGTCACCATAACAAATGACCAATCTCAGGGTGAGCAGATTTGTAATATGTTGACAATCAGTCAAAATAAAGGGGAAATATCTCATAAACCATGTTAAATTTGGCAAAAATATTTTACAAGATTGTAGATAAGACATAAATATACATCTTTCAAGTTTGGAACACATCAAATTTTGAATCTATGGCCATCAAATTCTTGGAAAATAGAATTAAAAGACATATAAGGTTTCATTGGGTTAAGAGTCAGTCACAATCAATTAGCCATATTTCTTTCCACACAACAAATCAAGAAAAAACTACTTTACATGTATTTAGAAGGGATATAACACTACAAATTTCATGCTTTTCACTTTGTCTAAATCAGAACATAAAGTCATCAAAATATAAGAAAACAAAAAGACTGAGGTGATTTCAGTTGATTGTGAACCAGCCCTAATAAAGGAGCCATATCTCCTCACACACACCAAATTAAGCTAAAATGCTTTTCATGCATCTATGTGGGGTGTAATGCTACAACTTTCATATTTTGTACTTTCCACAATTCCCCTTCTAGGGTTATGAAATTATGGGTACAAAATTCTGCTCTAACAATAAAACCAGCACAACTAGCTCTTGTTTCTCTTGAATTTCAAGTTCCATACATGAGCTCTACCTCAAATACTCCATAACTTTTACTAACCATGGATGATTAAAATGTCATGAGAGAGTAATTTTATGTGGGAATAAAATAAATTAACTTACATATTTTTCCAAAACTCGAAAAGCTTAGGATTCCTTCCTAGGCAGCTCACTTTTCTCCCTCTCCTTCTTATTCTTATTCTTATTCTTATTCTTCTTCTTCTTCTTCTTCTTCCTTTATTTATTTCTTCCTTAACTTCCTCTTTCTTCTACTGCCCCTCATGTTTATCCTCTCTATTATGATCCTAAAGGATGGAAAATTCCACTTGTGAACCTATTATAATAAGACAAAATCATGGTGTCTCATTTCCATTGGTTTGAAGTTCACTTTTCCTCTTTTAGTCCCTCTTCTTCACTCCTTCATCATCTCCATCCATCTCCTAATCCCCATATGTTTTATATATTTTTAAATAAGCTATAAAACACCATTATTTATGATACTATAACATGCACATAACATAAGATAATTTGTCATGCTGTTATACAAGCATTACATATATGTTCAAGTGTCTCAAATGCAATCGTGCAAGTGTCATCGTCATGCTTATCCAATTCACATATCTAAATGATCATTTATCTTTTGTATATTTCATGTAAAAGTGCCAATGAATGTGGATAGGGATATTATAGACAAACTAGTGTATTCAATGAACAAAGAGGAACATGAACAACATTTAAGGATTGTGTTGCAAATTTTGAGAGAAAAGCAACTATTTGCTAAATTAAGCAAGTGTGAATTCTAGATTGACCATAT
The DNA here is from genome assembly GCA_949677035.1 of Omphalea diandra. Classification (NCBI taxonomy): domain Eukaryota; kingdom Viridiplantae; phylum Streptophyta; class Magnoliopsida; order Malpighiales; family Euphorbiaceae; genus Omphalea; species Omphalea diandra. The sequence continues at coordinate 37,514 of CATIWR010355404.1, forward strand.
GGTATTTTTAAGACATATAGTTTTTGAAAAGGGCATATAGGTGGATTCAAACAAAATTGAAGCACTGGTAAAATGGAAAACCCTAAAGAATGTGTTAGAAGTCAGAAGTTTCTTAGGACTAATTGGGTATTATCATCATTTTCTTGAGGGGTTTTCACTTATAGCTACCCCTTTGACTAAGTTACTTTAGAATAATGCAACATTTCAGTGGTATAAAGAATGTTAGGAGAGTTTTGATGAATTAAAAGATAGATTGATATCGGATATAGCGTTAGCCATTCCTAACGGTAATGGAGGATTTGTAGTATATAGTGATGCCTTTCCCTATGGTTTGGAATGTGTTTCCATGCAGTATAGTAAGGTAATTACATATGCATCTAGATAATTAAAATGAATTATCTTACCTAGTTTATGTCTTAGAACTACATTGTATTTGCTTTGAAAATATGGAGACATTACATGTATGGTGAAACTTTTCAGATATTTACAGATCATAAGAGCTTTGAAGTATTTGATGAGCCAAAAAGAATTAAATATGAGATAGAGGTGGTGGTTAGAACTCCTAAAAGATTAGGATTGCACCATTGCGTATCACCCATAGAAGGCAAATATGGTTCCTGATGCTTTGAGCAAAAAATCAAAGAGCGGTGTAGCTCATTTAATGGTATTTCCATTATCTTATTTGGTTTAATTATGAGATATGAATATGGAATTAAACATACAAAATAATGGGGTATTGATTGCTACTTTTTAAGTGAGACTAATGTTTCATGATCGAATTAAAGAAGCACATGGCAAGAATCCAAAGTTACATAGAATGTTGAAATGGTAAAATAGGGGAGACATGGTGATTTTGATATTCGAAATGATGCCTTGATATTGGGTTCTCATATTTGTGTGCCTAATGTTGATAACTTGTAAAGATAAATAATAGAAGAAGCACATAATGCTCTATATGCCATGCATCTAGGAATGAAAAAAATGTACAATACCTTGCAATCTCATTTTTTATGGCCTAAAATGAAGAAAGATGTAACAGCCTATGTTTCAACATGTTTGACTTATCAGCAGGTCAAACTGGAACATCAAGCACCAGCTGGAAAATTGAAACCATTAACAATTCTAATATGGAAATGGGAAAGAACAATAATAGACTTTGTATATGGTTTACCAAGGATTTTAAAGAAGCATGACGCTATGGGGTAGTTCACTTAAGCACTTAGCCAAGAAATACGTGGATGAAATTGTCAAATTACATGGCATTCTAGTGTCCATTGTATTGAATAGTGATCCATGATTTACATCTTGATTTTGGGTTAGTTTGCAAAAGCCTTTTGGTACAATGTTGAGTTTCAATACTGCTTTTCATCCTTAGATAGATGGGCAATCATAAAGGATAATTCAAACACTTGAAGACATGTTTCAAGCTTGTGTGATAGAGTTCAAAGGTGCATGGGATGAATATATTGCCTTAATTGAATTTGCTTATAATAGTCACTATCATAGCAGTAGCAGTTTACAGATGCCACCATATGAAACACTATATGGAAGAAAATGTCAAAGTCTTATCTATTGGGATGAAGAAGGGATGTGTGCTTAGAAGGGCCATAACCAGTGCAAGACACTATGGATAAGGTAAAGGCAATCAAGAGCAAACTTAAAGCAACACATGATAAGCAAAAGAGCTATGGAGACCAACATAGAAGATAAATGGAATATGAGGTAGAAGACAAAGTGTTCCTTTAAGTTTCACCATGGAAAGGAATAATTTGATTTTGCAAGAAAGGAAACTGAATCCTCGATATATTGAACCATATGAGATATTAGAAAGAATCAGTCCATTAGCTTACAAGCTAGAACTATCACTGGATAAGGTTTAGATTCATGATGTATTCCATGTGAGCATGCTCATAAAGTATCAGTCTGATCATACACATATACTTACGGATCCAATAACAATAATTACAGATGATGTAAGTTACATTGAATAACTAATGAAAATCATTGGTTATAAGAAAAAATAGTTATATAATCAAGAAATTCATTTGGTTAAGGTGATATTGAGTCACAAGAAATAGCTACATGGGAAACAAAAGAGAACATTAAATGATAATATCCATATTTGTTTACAAGTACTAAATTTCGAGGATTAAATTTTTTATAAGAGGGGAAGAAATGTAACATCCCTCTCCACATTCATTGGAATTCTTACATTCACATATACAATAGATAAATGATCATTTAGATATGTGAATTGGATAAGCACGATGATGACAAGTGCATCATTGCATTTAAGACACTTGAACATATATGTAATGTTTATATAGTTGCATGGCAAACTATCTTATGTTGTGTGCATGTTATAACATCATAAATAATGGTATTTTAGAGTATGTTTAAAAGTATAAGGAGCATATAGGGATTAGGAGATGGATGGAGGTAATAAAGGAGTTAGGAAGAGGGACTAAAAGAGGAAAAGTGAATTTCCAACCAATAGAAGTGAAACACAATGATTTTATCTTGTTACAATAGGTTCATAAGGGAAAATTTTCATTCTTAGGATTAGAATAGAGATGTTAAGTATGTGGGGTAGCAGGAGAAAGAGAGAGCTAAGGAAGAAAGAAAGAAAGGAAGAAGAAGAAGATGAAGAAGAAGGAGAGGGAGAAGAGTGAGCTGCCTAAGAAGGATTCCTAAGATTTTTTAGTTAAGGGAAAATAGGTAAGTTAATTTATATTATTCCCATATGAAATTACTCCCTCATGATATGTTAATCATGAATGGTTAGTAAGAATTATGGAGTATTTGAGGTAGAGCTCATGTATGGGAGTTGAAGTTCAAGAGAAACAAAGTTGATTGTGTTGGTTTTGTTGTTAGCATAGAATTTTGTAACCACAATTTTATAACTCTAGAAGAGGAATTGGGCAAAGTGTAAAATATGAAAGTTGTAGCCTTATGCCCCATATAGATGCATGTAAAACAGTTTTGCTTAATTTGATGTGTGTGAGGAGATATGGCTCCTTCATTAAGGCTGGTTCACAACCAACCGAAATCGCCCCAGTCATTCTAGTTTCTTATATGTTGATGACCTTATGTTTTTATCTAGGTAAAGTACAAAATATAAAATTTGTATGGTTATATCCCCTATATATATCTGTAAAACAGTTTTGCTTCATTTTTTGTGTGGAAAGAAATAAAGCTCAGTGATTATGACTGACCCGGAACCTGATGAAACCTCACCTATCTTATAATTCTGTTTTCCAAGAATTTGATGGCCATAGATTTGAAATTTGATGATGTGGCAAACTTTAAAGTTGTATATTTATGTCTAATCTACATTCCTATGAAATATTTTTGCCAAATTGAACATGGTTTTTGAGATATTACCCCTTCATTATGACTAATTGTCAACATGTTGAAAACCTGTTCACCTTGAGATTGGCCATTTATTTTGGTGATTTTATAGATTAAATTAAACAATGTGTAAAACATAAAAAAATGTTCCTTATCATTTTTGCAATTGAATATGTACAATTGGAGATATACCTAAGAATGTAAGACCTACTGAGATCAAGATGACATTGAAATAAGGCAAAATTCAAAAATTCACCCCATTTTCTTTATGCCTTATATTGACCTGGAATTTGATGATGTTGTATCATTATTTGTCTAGTTTATTCAAAAAAAAAAAAAAAGAATCAAGTTATTAAATGAGAATATCTAGAGTCATTGCTATGAGAATGTAGCATGGTCAGGCTCCCATATAAGGAAAATATGCATAAACACCAGGTCCACTTGCATAGATCATGTCATAGTTGCATACCAAACATTCATAATCATTTTGAAATACTTATAACCATGTATATATCAAATGTTAAGATCTCAACACTTTGAAGAATCCCTATAGAGAGAACTATAACTATCGTAAAGGTTAGTCACATAAAAAAGTGAGTAAAAACATTGATTGGATTCTAATGTGTATGTGTTACAATTTTATGATGTGATTATGTTCTATTACATGTATATGTGACTAAATTATTACCTTTTATGCATAAGTCAAGTAAAAATTATATGCTCTTAATGATTACTTGGTATACCATTGTGAATGAACACTTGTATATGGAACTCAAAAAATGTTGTGGATGGCTTATCAAACACTTGCAAATCACTTGGAAAAATTGACCAATATGTCATATTGGCATATGTTATTGATCAAATGATTCACTTATTATATGCTAGCTAGCAAAATCAATTGTCACTTAAATCACATGAATTCCCAGCGAGTAGTGTTTGCTTTGCAAGGTCACGACAAAAATCTATCTATTGCACTTGCACATGCATAGTCAATTGTTATACTTGTAATGTATCCCGATGATATTTGATTGTTAGTTGTGCCATAAAAATTTAGCCTGACAATATGAATTAGGTAAGCCCATTGATGGAAAAAAAGGTATAAGGATATGATTGGTTCTCTCCTCTATCTTATTGCTTATAAACCCTAGAATATGTATAGTTTTTTACTTATTTGTTAGATTTTAATCTTGTCTTAATGAATCTCATTTGCATGCGATTAAGAGAATTTTCTAATTTCTTCATGGCACCATGCTTTTAAAATTATGGTATTCTAGGAATTCATCTTTTAGTCTTATTAGACATTTATATACAAATTACGCTAGTAGTTTATTGGATAAAAAGAGCATTTTTGAAACTTATTAATTTATTGGTGAATGTTTAGTTTCCTAGTTTAGCAAGAAGTAAGTTTTAGTTACTTTATCCATCGCCAAAGCAAAATATGTGGTGGTGGGTTATTGTTATACCTAAGTCCTTTAGATGAAAAAATAACTCAAGGATTATGGCAAAGATGTTGATCACATTCTCATCAAATGTGACAACACAAGTGTACTAAACATTTCAAATAATCAAATCCAACATTCAATGAGCAAACACATTAACATCAGGCATCACTTTCTTAGAGATCATGTGCAAAATGGTATTAGTGTTAGAGTTCATTAACAATAACAACCAACTGGTGATTATTTTCACTAAGCCCCTTAATGAAGAAAGGATGAACCTCATCAAAAGGGAACTTAAAATGGTTGATGGAAGATCTCTAAGGTGAAAATAGATTTAATTATATGCATATGATATATGTTTGATTGATGTGTTGGATGCATTAATTCAATATGCACTTGAGCCTTTATCTATTTGAATACATCAATTGATCTTTAAAATATCAATTTGATCACACTAAGTTTTGCCCATATGTTTAAATTTCATTTTATGTTGTTTTTAAAAAGTGGCTTTTAATTCATGACCATGATTGCAAGTCATTGATACTACTTACAAGCCAACTATAATTTTCAAACCCCTCTCAATTCCCATTCACGACATAAGGTCACCACCATAAAGTTTTGAATTTCAAAAATCTTTAACCATTGACTTCATAACTTTTTGATGAATTACTATCTGTTACTCACAAAATTTGCAATTCGTGGTCTTGACATGTAAGTAGAAGTCAAGGCTTATGTGTAATCCCTGAGTAATGACCATTCACATCCTAAATGGTGCAAATCCCTCATTTAATGCATTTTGAATAATTTTTATCCATTAATATCCCTTTTATGCCTATTTAAACTCCTTTCAACCTTCCTCCTTCACTTCTCTCACGTTCTCTTTCATCCACTCACTTTCTTTCAATCTTTCTCTTCTTTTTTCCTCTTCCAAATTACTATGTCCCTTTTTATCTTATATAATGGCTCCAAGTCAACAAGATAAAAGAAAAAGACAAAAGGATTGCCATTTTATATCCTTTGGGACAAGGGCCACCTCTCCACTGTATAAAAGGCATAACCATTGAAGAGAATGAGAGGCATAAGCTAACAAAAATAAGATCATCTAAGCCAATTAAACCCTTGATGACTTTCTCCTCTATACATTGAAAATCTCTAATGAGATCAAGGGATTCCTTGCACACTTAACATGGGTGGAGTTTCTATAAAAAGATGCACTGGGATATGAGGAAATCATCAAAGAATTCATATGCACCGTGGCCTTATGTAAGAAGACTAAGTCTAATGTGGGTATGTATGGCCTCACTTTTCAGGGTTTTGGGGAGGAATATTACATTGTATATAACAAATTTTGCTCAATATCTAAATTCCAAACTAGGGATAGGGCACCCTTTAACATTTCCTCCCTCTATATTGATTATTCTTGATTTTGGAGTTAAATCTCCTATGAAGTACAACATGAACCTAAAAAGTTCCTTGCCAAAATATTGGCTCTTACACCAAATCATTAATTTTTCAATTTGTGCTAGAGGGGATGACAATGAAAAGGCCTCTCAAATAGACATTGTTTTCCTTAATTATCTCATCCTTAAAAGCCAATTCAAAGTGCTAGGTATTTTATGGATCAATTGATCCACATGAGTGTTAAAACCAAAGCCCAATTTATTCTTCCTTCCTATCTCATTACCATGTATAGGTTTTGGGAGCACTTGCTATAGAAAATGAACTTTTTCCCATAAAAAAATACCACCTAAACACCAAATTTTTTTTACCTCTATTACTTGATAAATGTCAAGGCCATCAACCCCATGACTTATGCTTACTAATTAGGGGCTCGAGGTGCAAAAAGGCAAGAAGCAACCCAAGCCTCCAAGAGAAAGAGATTGGTGATTGAAGAAGAAGAAGATCAAGAATAATAAGCTCATCCTCAAATCCCGAAGTTAAAATCAAAGTCTAAGTCTCTTCATATTTCTCTCTCTTTCATTAATAAAAAGTTCAACAAAGTTCTAAAGGTGATAAAGAGAAGATTCAACCTGGTCACTAATCTTCATATGGACATTATTGATCTATAAGAGAGTATATGAATTGATCCTTACAATTACCCATATTTTAAGGAGGAAAACACCAAAAAGGAGAAAAAGTGCAATGATGAGGAAGAGGGTGATCAACCTCGAAGAGAAGGATAAGTTTAAGGCATTGATGCAAATAAAGAAGATAATGATGTTGAGGATAGTGATGTCTCCCCAACATTTTAAAATTTCTAGTGTTTTATGTTTTTAAAGTTTTATATTTAATGTTTCCTTATTCTTTGTCTCATGTTTAAAGTTTCTCTTAATTTATAGCCTAGCAAGTGTGTGATCAAACATCTTTGTGTGATTGACTTATCTATATAATTATGTGTCAATTCAATGAAATTTCCCTTTCATTTGTGTTCCATCAACTTATCTTATTATGATATGTGCCCAATTGCCGATAGTTTTACAAATTGCTTATATTTGACTTAAGCGCATGATTGAATTTATTGTAATCCCTCTCTTGTTCGCCTTTCTATCTCTACCCTTCTTTTTGATCTTGACAGATAGGGAGAGAAAATTGAACTTAATATGAAAAAAGGATGATAAATAAATTGAATTTATTAACTTGATAAAAGGGGAGTATGGATTAAGGGGAGTACTCTTACAATTTTGAGGGGCAAGACTCTTACAATTTTAAGGGGTAGTACTCTTACGGTTTTGAACCTCATTGCATAAGTATGTTTACATCATTTTGAATCAATGTAGAAACCATGAAATCAACTTTACTTTGACTTCAAAACACTTGAGAATATACATATTTGGTTCTTTATCCTTTGCATATTCTATCTAGATTGCCAAAATAAAAAGGGCAATTGGACTAGGTTGGTCGAATCTAAGTCAAAACTCTGTTTTGATCTTAACAATAAAAATTGAAACATTGTACTACCATGCTTAAGTGTTATTCTTATAACAATTAAGCTAGGTACTCATTATACATTGAAAGGAAAACACTCAAAATGTGAAAATTGCTCTCGAAATTGTGATTGAGAATCATAGGTTGCGATTGTTATTCCTAAATATTTTGGAACTTTTAGACTAGTTTAGTTTGTAGTCAATGTCACATTAGAGGTTGTGACTAATACCTTTAAACTTGGCTGAAGGGATTCTAGATGCTTAATATGGCAAAGTTGTATGTCAAGAAGGCTGTTGGAGATTCAAAGGTCATGACGATGACTTGAGGGTAGCGATAACAAATTACTTAAAGCAAGTTCACTAAAAGTTAAATTTGACTGGTGGTGAAAGTCACATCCAACCCTTCGACATTGTAACCATGACTTTCAACCTTGTTAAAAAAAATCCAACTTTTAGTATTTTGAAAGACTGATGTCATGTTGCTAAGTGTCATTAGTCATTATGTACATTTGATTATCTTAATTGCACATGAGTAAAATCTCGACCAAATATCATATTAAGACTGTAACTTTTATCTTACAAGCATTAAATGCGAGATTTTGGCATCTACTTTAGAGATTTGGAAATAGTTTTATTTGTAATGGCTTTTTGGTGATAGGAACCTATCAATACTCCACCAAATTGAGTTAAACGTAAGAGAATAACAATTTATTATGGTAAACTCTTACAAATTTATTTATCAACTCTCTACTTTTAGTTTATTTATGCTTAAGTTATAAAGGTTAGGCATGAACCATTAAACACCACTGGGTATAGGTTTTAGAGTGATCCTTAATATGAAAAACTCTTATTTAGGTTAAGTGTGAACCTTGGGAAAACACTTATAAAGGTTGTATGTTAGCCTTGGAAAACACATTGTGTAAGTTAGATGTGAGCTTGTAAAACACCATTGAGTGATAGTGAAACACCTAATTGAAAGAATTGAGGAGTGGATGTAGGGTTGGTTAATACCCAACCCATAATAAATTTATTGTGCTACTTCTTCTCTTACTCATTCTTCAAACATAAGATCATTCACACTCCCTCAAAAAATTTAAATTTCCCATTAATTTAATCGCTTTTCTTAGTGTACAAGGGATAATACAAACCATAGGAGATGGTGGACCATAAGGTTTACCACTTTCATATTATACAACCTATCAGGGACCCTTATTTAGGAACTTGTCAAGTGTGGTGGAGATCTACCTACTATTGACTGTGGAGGACCTAAGACTCGTCTGCCATTTTGATTGGAGATTAGTAGTCTATCTATATTAATTCCTAGATCAATGCTACATGGGCCAATCCTACATGAGAGGCACCTAACACTTACTTATTGTGAGAATTTTCAAAACCTCTTTACTTTATCCATTTATTCACTCTTTTAGTTGTTTTGAACTAATATTGTGTTCATTGATAAGCTTGGGCTATGGAGTTGTGCCTATTGTGAAGCAGCAACCCTTAGCCCCACATTAAGGCTTATTATTCTAGGTTTGTGAGGTGGAGCACCACTCACCAGAGAGAGTTGTTAGTAAAGGTCAAACATGGTTATGTGAACACTATCACCTTGGATCTGGTACTTTTGTCTGATAAGAAGAAATATTTGTTAATTCCCACCATTATTTATTGATCTTGGTTGTATACTTAAAACGATAAGTTATGGTTATTTTCTTTTTATAGGTTTTCTTAAACTTGAAGGGGCCTGTTAGCACTTGTTAATAGGAGGTGGTAGAGGTAAAGGATTGTTTCTATGGGTAGTACTTATTAGTGGGTCCTTTCTTTCTTTTGCTTATATGAAATTGGAGCCTATGGAGTTGGGTAAGCTCGACCCCATCCCTGATAGCATGGTCGAGTCTTGTATGGCATCACTAATCAAGTCAATGATGGCTTTGGAGATTAATCATTTCTTGCACTTTTAAGCCGACTGACACTACTCATATGAGTATCTTTTACTTTTTATTTTCATTCATTCTATTTTTAGATTTGCTCACATATCACTCACCTGATATATCTTTTGCATATTCTTCATGCCTAGGTTGATGCATTGGTGGACTTGATTGCTACTCTTAAAAGAGCGATAATATAGCAAACTACGGAAATGTAGGTTAGTAACTAAAAAAAAATACTAATTATGTATAGATATTAAAAAATACTAATTATGTATAGATATTTATGAGAATAATTTTCTACTTAATGTCTCATCCATCATAACCCTTAGGTGCTTTGTAGGAGATTATCCAACATTTGACCTAGGAGCTATGAGATAGGAACAACGGTTAGTGGCAATTGAGGTCCAAATTGAGCGGATGGTACCGTAGACAGTTGAGGGTTCTAATATGTTACATCATAGGAAAGGGATGAGGAGGAGGGGACTACTTATACAAACAAAAAGGCTTGAGTTGCCCAACATTTCTTCTAGTTCCTTAGGATTTTTATTTTATTTTCTTCTATAAAAATTATTGAACTTTGATGATATTTTCAATATTGTAGGACAAATATTTTTGCCATTTCATAAGTCATATTCTTTTAGAAGTTTTCTATGAACAATAGGGTTTTTTAACGTGTAATTGAAATGATTCTACTTTTCATTTTTTTTTATTAAAACCTTAAAATTCTTACAGTTTAACACAATTTTGATTTTAGTCTTGAATTTATTTTTTCAATGTGTTATTGTGTTACTCTTACATATTTACATATATATATATATATATATATATATATATATATATATATATATATATATATATATATATATATATATATATATA
>CATIWR010355411.1:0-41731 GCA_949677035.1 Omphalea diandra
TGAAAACTATGGGTCTGAGTCCTTTAGTTAGAGGATCAGCTAATATTAAATCATTACTAATGTACTGAATCTCAATATCTCCTTTTTTTTACTAAGTCTCTTACTGTAAGATATTTAATCTTCATATATTTAGAACCACTCAAACTTTTATTGTTCTTAGAGAAGAACACTGCAACATTATTATCACAATAGATTCGAAGTGTTCTAGCAATAGAATCAACCATAAGCAAACCAGAAATAAAGTTTTTTAACCATATAGCTTGTGTACTAGCACCATAACATGCAACAAACTCAATTTGCATAGTAGAAGATGCTGTAAGTGTTTGTTTAACACTCTTTCATGAAACAGCACCACCAGCAAACATAAAAATATAACCTGAAGTGGATTTCATATCATCTTGACAGCCTACAAAATCAGAGTCCGAATACCCCACTACTTCAAGATCGTATACACGCCTATAAACTAACATATAATCTTTTATCTTTTGCAAGTATCTCATTACCTTCTTAGCAGCTACCTAATGATCCTACCCAGGATTAAAAAGATATCGACCAAGAACACTAACAATATATGCAATATCTGGTCTTGTACACACCTGGGCATACATCAAGCTATCAACTGCACTTGCATAAGGAATATTATTGATGGTTTGTTTCTCTATATCACTTTTAGGGTACTGTTCCTTACTAAATTTATCTCCTTTCACCACAAAAGTATCACCACCTTTGCAAGATTGCATATTGAATCTACTGAGCACACGATCAATATAGGCCCTTTGAGAAAAACCTAATAAATGACGAGACTGATCACGACGAATCTTAATACCCTAGATAAAAAATGCATCTCCAAGATCTTTCATATCAAAAGTCCTAAAGAGTAACTGTTTAGTTTCACCAATCATCCTCATGTCATTATTAGCCAACAAAATATCATCAACAAAAAGAACAAGAAATATAAATTTACTCTCACTGATCTTATAGTAAATGCACTAATCTATCTTGTTCTCTGTGAAACCAAGTGAAGTAACTATCTCATCAAATTTGAGATACCATTGACGTGAAACTTGTTTGAGACCATAAATAGATTTATTCAGCTTACAAACTAAGTGTTCTTTTTCACTTTCTTTAAAACCCTTGGGTTACACCATATAAACTTCCTCACCCAAATCACCATTTAAGAATATCGTCTTGATATCCATTTGATGCAACTCTAAATCAAATTGAGCAACCAATGTCATAATATTCTAAAAGAGTCTTTAGAGAAAATAAGGAAAAAAGTCTTATTATAATCAACACTTTTACGCTGTGTAAACCCCTTAGCAGTCAATCTGGCTTTAAACTTCTCAACTTTTCCTTTAAAATCCTTTTTAGTCTTAAATACTCATTTGCAACCTATGGGTTTATTATTAGAAGGAAGTTCCACAAGTTCTCAAACTCTGTTATGACTCATTGATGTCATCTCATCTTTCATAGCATCAATCCAAAATTTAGAACAAATACTATTAACAGCCTCATCATAAGATACATGATCAATAACATGACCTATATTATAATCACATTCACTAAGATAGACCTCATAATCATCAGGAATTGCTGACTTTCTCGCCCTAACAGATCTTCTAATAGGTAATGGTTCAGTTATAATAAGCTCCAAAGGATTGTTAACAGGAGGAGGAAGATCAATCGCACCCTCACCACCACTACCTACATGAACCAGAACCCTTATAATCCTTTCATGTGATAAAGGTAAATGAATGGTTGCAATTTCATTTTGTACACTATGAATAGGCAGTTGAAAAATGTCAAGATCAGCAACATCCATCTTAAAAAACTTCGCAGTCAAAGACTCTATAATTCTTATGCCACGTGCAGGACAATGAACTTATATCCTTTAGAATGGGCTAGGTACCTAATAAAGTAACTATGGGTAGTTCTAGGGTCAGTCTTTTTCTCATTTAGATTATATATTCTAACCTCAGCAGGACAATCCCAAACACGAAAATGGGTCAAACTAGGTCTTCTATCAGTCTACAACTCAAAAAGTATTTTAGGTATAGAATTGCTAGGGACACGGTTCAAAATATAAAGGGTAGTTTTAATAGGCTCATCCCATAAGAATTCAGGTAAGTTAGACCTACTCATCATGCTCCTTATCATATCTTTCAAAGTATGATTGCGCCTTTCAGTGACACTATTTTGTTCAGGACTATCAGGTATGGTATATTGAGTAACTATTCCACATTCTTGCAAATATTTGGCAAACTCTCTCATATGTTGACTAGTCTCATCATATTTGTCATAATATTCACCCACACGATCAGACCTCACAATTTTAATGACTTTTCTCAATTATTTCTCAACCTCAATTTTGAAAATTTTGAACATCTCAATAGCATTTGATTTCTCTTTTATCAAGTATAAATAACCATAACGAGAAAAATCATCAATAAAGGTAATGAAATATTTATTGCCACAAATAGTAGGTGAATAAGGTCCACTGATATCAATATAAATAATATCTAGAAGATCTGAACTTCTATTAGTACCTTTCTTTTTATTCTTAGTCAATTTACCCCTTATACAATCCACACAAACATCTAGATCTTCAAAATCAAGAGAAAGAAGAATGTCATCTTTTATAAATCTTCTAATTCTTTCTTTAGATATATGACCTAAACATTTGTGCCACAACATTGGCTTCATAAGAAGGTTCACAATCTTTTGCATCATCCAAACATAATTTATATAAATTATCAAACAAAACACATTTACCGATTAATTTAGAATCTAAAAACATATTGGGTCTTCCATTACCAATAGCAAAATGACATCCAATTTTATCTAAAACAGAAACAAAAACTAAATTTCTCCTAAAAAGATGGAACATAAAAGGTGTTTTCCAAAATGAGACAAAATCTAGACTCCAATGTTAAGCTGATATACAATCTTATCTATAATAGAAACATAACCCTTATTTGATTTGAAGGTGAACTATATTTAGAATGTAATCTCTTACACTCCCACTATGGTTGTATTTCATACTAGTTAACTAACTCATTAGGGTCTCAACCTTAGCCTTATCGGATACAAAGTATCTATCTTTTACAACAGCAATAAAAGCTTTGGCAATAACATTAGTGGGCAAATTACTCTTACGGTATTCATGAATGGTTTTTCTCATGGTCATAAGATCAAGAGAATTAGATCTCTACCACTTGGCATGTAATTCTTTTTCTTCAATATTACTCTCACAGGTGGGTTTAACATAGTTATCTTCATAAAGAGCATATTTTATCTCACTCATTCCCAAAATAAACTAAATGTCCTATTTTCACCTCTTAAAGTTTGTGCTAGTCAAAAGTTCAACAGTTGCATTACTATTATTGAGACTAAATGAGACTTTTTGAGCAAAACAAAAGCATGTATTATAATTGGGCTATACACAAAAACAAATTTATAATTTGCATAATCTAGAAAATTTTGGCATCACTACATATTCCCTTTTAGGCAGAACATGCACATGTAATAAAATTTCTAGTTATGAAGCACACAACTGAGATCACACTAGTTTCTAGAAATCTATCCCCTTTGGGCAAATAGACTCTCTAGACTAATGCACCTCTAAGCACAAATAGATTCATCTCAACAAGCTCTCCCAAAATCAATGCATTTAATAACCCCCTTTGGGCATGTTATTATATACATTAATTTGGAATTTTCTTTTCATTCCAACAAACACTCCCAAAATCAATGCATCTAATAACCCCCTTTGGGCAGGTCATTATATACATTGATTTGGAATTATCTCTTCGTAAAAATTAAAAATAACTCTACGAATTTCAATATATGTTCCACTTTGGCGGTAATAGCCACATCAACCCATAAAATTATTTTTAATTAGAGATTTATAATAGTCCAATTAAAATACATACTAAACACAAATATATATTTCAAAATTATACAAGGTACAAAACACGATACCTTAATTTCAAACACATGATTATTTTCTCATATATGTGCAAAATAAATATTTATTATTTATTTATTTAATTTTATCACAAAATTAATATCACTAAATAATAAATTAACAATTGACCTATGTATATATAAACCACCTAAATATACACATATATTAATAATTATTGAAATAAAATTAAAATATATATTATGAAGCGCACATGAATACAATCTTTGCTTATCTAAATATTTTCTGCATAAGAAATTAACAAGTAATTTCATCAATTCAGTCGGCCAAGTTCTATGCTTATGAGCCCCGCGATCGTGGGTTTGAGACCCATGACACGCATCCATCTCCCCTTTATATATATATATATATATATATATATATTTTCACAGAAACACAGATTTGTCGATCACACTATCGTTGATTTGTCTGAGCGGCAGGGACAACCAACAATCAAAACAAATCCAAAACGAAAGCCAAACGCGATTTTATTTCAATCAAACCTAAACCTAATCAGATTGTTATTGCATCTATCGAGATCTAAGCACTTGACAGCCACGATTTCATTGAAAGGAAGATAGATCGCTTTATACACAGTAGCACTAACGTCATATCCAACCTCCTCTTAAAGCTTATAGTCATTAGGATTTGCTTAATACATCTTTTGATTTCTCCCATCCTCCTCATGCCCTCGTTGGCCAAAGTCAACACAGCTTCCGGCATCGGGAAAGTCGCCAGCTGCTAGATTTTAACCTGATGCATGAGCTGCAATGGCCAACGCTTATCCAGGCATTGGCTCTGTGTCCAGGTGGGCCCCCCTTCGCTTAGGTTAACTGGCACTGGCCCTCCTTCCTCCGACGGCCACGACTCGATTCGTGAAATCAACATGAAAAATGGTAGAGTTAGCTCGCTCCATCAGCGTCCGTTTTGCCTTCGACAGAGTCACCACTTATTGGCTGGAAGACATGAAGCCGTGGATGTTGTTTGCGATTTAGCTTTGGAACCCAAAACAAAAGAAAAGGTTTCTGCTTTTTTTGTTTTGTGAAAGATTTGCAGAAGGGAGAGAGAAGAACAATGAAAAAAAATTAGCAGAAAACAATGGTTTTGGCCAACGCGGGTTTCTAACCCGCGACCTTCATGTGATCAACACGGTCACTGAACGTCTGAGTTAATGGATTAGCTCATGACGGTTGAAGCAAATTAAATATATATATCAAAATGACACAACAACATTGATCATCAAATTTTTTTTTTTTATTATCAATACAAAATATCTAGGGTTCTAAATCATGTACCACAACCATGCTCTGATACCACATGTAATAATTTTAATTCATGATCTAATACATAAATTTAGAACACTAATTTAAAAATTAAACGAAAACAAATTGCGTACTTATATG
Source organism: Omphalea diandra (assembly GCA_949677035.1). Classification (NCBI taxonomy): domain Eukaryota; kingdom Viridiplantae; phylum Streptophyta; class Magnoliopsida; order Malpighiales; family Euphorbiaceae; genus Omphalea; species Omphalea diandra. Next base: position 5,368 of record CATIWR010355411.1, read on the forward strand.
TGCGTTGAATCTGAAATTGTTTTGAGTCATGATTACAGTCGTTGAAATTAAACACTGGAATAATAGGTCAGAAAGGTTGAAAACGAACGCTGAGTCTTCCTCTTCTTGACATTCTCACAAGATGACTATAATGGGCGTAGCAACTAGGGTTGTCAATCTTGAAGGCAAAAGAGGGGACCTAGCCTATTTATAATAAATTTTAATAGGTCCACCCATCACAGGTCCATATTAAAATAGGTCTATACTGACCGTCTTCCATATCGGCCCATAAAAGGTGTCACAAGCTCATAACTTAATTGATCACATTTTAATTAGGCTTACCCCCAATCAATAAACTATATTATTCAGTCCGTTTTATAAATAATTAAAATAAACTCATAATTAATATTAGTCCACATGAAAATTCCAACATACAGCTCTTTATCAATTGAGTTGCCTCTTAAAAAATCACATACAAGGTATAACAATTGTTAACTAATTTTATTTTCTATCACGTTCTTATTTCTATTTAAACCTACTAATAACTCTATATTTCTCCCTCTTTGCAATGAAACCTCTCCTTCCAACGTTGGCAATTAAACATTGTGTCACCCTTTCCTTCTCACAACTCTCACGCATTGCTTTTATTTTTCACATTGTGTCACCCCTTCCTTCTCACAACTCTCACGCATTGCTTTTATTTTTTTCTCTTTCAATGATGTTGTAATAATTGTGCTCTCTCTCTTTAATTATTTATGTTATTATCATTTACAATTTCTGTATTATCCTCTAAACATTACCTCTTATAGCTGCTTTTATTTTTTACCTGTAGCAAATCGCGAGTATTTACTTAATTTTATATAAGCATTATGTCGATGACTGCTTAACTGAATTGGAAATTCAGGGGTGATTTCGTTATTTTAAGTCCAAATTGTTTCATTTGCAAGGTTGTTTCTGTCCAAACGGTAATGTGGAATGGCTGTTTCAACCTCTTGCTCCCCTGGCCTCCTTCAGGAAAACGACGTCGCATGAGAGGGTAGCGTTGTCTTTACACCACCATGTCCCCCGTGCTGTGAAGAATATATATATATAGACAAATTACGGTGTTAAGAGCTCATAAAAGCAAACCATTGTTCAAATCATCTATTTCGCCAAGCATTTGTAGAAAACTTTCAATTTTTTTTTTAAAAAAGAAAAAACATGGGATTTTTAAAAATTAAATTATAATTGATCATTTATAGTCCAATTAAAAATTATCACAAAATCACATGTATGAATACTTATAAAAATAAAAAAGAATTAAAAATTATCATATAAGCATTCATTCATGTTAAAAAAAAGTTTAACCCAAAAAGATTTTAAAAAAATGTTTGCAACAACATCATGTAATGATGTCAATAAATAAATAAATAAATAAAAAGCAACGAAATGGTCAGAATTCATGTTACTATCAAATAAGAAGTCCATTTTACTTTTTTTTGGTTTTCCTCGGGATTTATTTTTACCCTTAAATTACCATTATAAGTTGCTAGAACTAATTCATTGCCTGACTCGTTTCAAAAGAAGAAGAATTGCATGCAATTCAACAAACCTTCTCAAGTTCATATCCTACCTCTTATCTTAATCAAGTTTAGCCCTTAATTTCCAGCTTTAAGTCAGTTCTAAGGCACTTAAAATGATGCTAAATACTTCAGAAATAACAGGAATACAAAGCAGGATTAAACTATATGAAACTAATGAAAAATTAATTAAAAGAGTCAAAATGCTGAATGCAATGCACTTTAGTCCACTCCCATCGAACAACAATTCATATAACTAATTTACAAACAATGAAAGGTTCTTTCACGATACAAACGAGAACTCAAGTAGATTTTTAAATCTACATTCGTAAAATCAGGTTTTTCATTCAATATTTTCTAAAATTTAACATACATAACTCAATAAAATTCTAGTTTAAGTGTAAAGTATATGAATTTTATAAAATGAATCTTAAATTAACAAATGATATAAAAGTTTGACACAATTTTAAATTTTCTAGAAATAAAGTGTTAAATTAAAATATCATCAAATTTATATAAAAAGCAAAATATTTATATAAAATATAAAATTTAAATGAATTTAACCTAAAACATCGCGCGGATTTGATTTACTAGTGCTATATATTTGTGACTTAAAAATGATGGGATTATGGTGACCTATTAAACATCCATTAATTGAACAAAGTTGTAGTATAATAATATAATATTAGCTTATACTTTTTTTTAATATACTAAAACGTAACTTATGGTATTTGATTGTCAATTATGGCTTAGATAAATGAAGGTTAACAGTTAAGAGATTAACTGTTAATCTTTATTTAACTTAATTGGTACAAATTTTATTAAGGGAGTTAAGTGTTAATATTTTTATAGTACACTTTTATTAACCAATTTTTACATAGGTTAAAGGAGTAAAAGGATGATGAAGAATAAATAATATAAAATTAAACATCATAAAAAATAAAAAATACCATTGATATAATAATTATTAATAATATAAAATAATTACTAACATAAATATTATTGAAATAGTTATATTAATATTAATAATATTTTATTAATATAATAATTATTACTAATATGTAAAAAATTATTAATGTAATAATATGATTATTATAAAGTTACATTAATATACTAATAAAAAATTACTGACATAGTAATTATTTCTAATATATGAATATTATAATAATATATTTATATCAATGGTGCCAAAATAATATTATAAAAATAATTATAATTATCATATCATTATTAATATTATTAAAAAATATCAACTGAATATAAATATAAATAATTATAGTATCAAACTTACATTTTTAATATAATGTCAAACATATTTAATTGTTAACTCTTGTAATATTTTGTTCTCCTTCGGTATTCCATCAATTATTACACTTTTATTATTTTTTCTACAACTATTAGTCCTCTTCTTTTAACCCCTTATCAAATGTATTTTAAGAATTAATGTTATTGTAACTAATTTAGGAATTCATTGTTCCTTTTCAAATAGTATTTCTTTTTTGGCCCTATTTATGTTTAGATTATTATTGTTATTTTTTATTTTTAAATGAGAATTTGAATTTTAAAAAAACTTATTGCTTTTAAACAATTCTAATATTGGATCAAATGGTCATTCTAGAGCATCATAATAGTACTGTACAATTTAACCATTTATTAGTACAATTAGTTATCTAATTAATAATTAATACTTATCTACAAGAATATTTACTTCATTTTATCTTTATCATTTTTAAAAAAAATGTATTTAACTTGTTGTTATCTTTTGATGTATTTGTTAAAAAAATCAAACTTACTCCTTGAATTTTATGAATTATTTAATTGAATCAAATCAAAATAAATATTTTATTTTTGACTAAATTTAATCCATTTTTTATAAAAAAAAACTTATTAAAATTTGTAATAAATTATTAAAAATAATTATATTATTTAAAATTTATCTCATTATAAATAAAATTTTTGTATTTTGTATTTTTATTTTTATCAAAATTTTATTAACATCTAAATTTTTTTAGAATCATATAACCTACTATGGATGAAAGAGATTTACCTTTCTATTAAATTGTTCAACCAAACTATTTATTTCTATTAGTGTGAGTGTGTGTACAATAACTTTATAATATTGAAATTTTAATTTCAACAATAAATTTTCATTAAATTTTATTATAAATTACATAATTAAAAAATTTTTAAGATTTTTAACATAGGTGACATAATATAATAAAATTTGGTACTACATAAAATCTTATGTGCACATTTCTACATCTATATTGTTATATTTGGTTATCTATAATTATTATAATTATTGTATTTATGATATATAAATTTTAATATATATAATATTTTATTTAGTTAGATATATAATTATGAATTATAGCAAGAAAAAGATGACAATTTTATAATATTTGATATAAATTACATCAATTTATTATTAATTTATTGATTTTAAAATTATAATAAATTAATATGATAATTTACTCTATCTTATATGAATTGCTATGATTTATCTTTTTTTTATTATAATACATTATAATTTGACTATATTATGTATAAGTTACATTGATTTATTTTTAATATCAATCACCAAAATTATAATAGATTAATATGATTCTAATAACAACTAAAATATATAAATTTATTACTAATTTATTTATTAAAATAAAGTATAATATATTAAGATAAAAATTTTACTTTTAGATTTGGAGTATTGATGTAATTTTATTTTCATATTTTTACATTAATATATTTAAATTCAAAATATTAGATTTTATACTTGAGGAGAATATTACAAATTTTATTTTTTTAAGATTATAGAGTTTATATTTTAAATTTGTTATCTATTTATTTTTTATTAAAATTATTATCGTAATTGAGATAATTATAGATATAACTTAAATAATATTACAATTTATATTTGTCCAAAATATACTCATTTTATATTTTATTTATTGTTAATAATTTCTCAAAAAATTTTTAAAATTTCAAATAGATTCATGAATAACAATAACTTCTATATTCTCTTAAATTCAATTGGTATTGATATAAAACTTTAAAAAATGAGTTTAAATGATAAAATCTTTTATATTTGAAACTTTATACTATTCAAAAATAATTTAATTATTGTTAAAGTTATATCAATTTTACTTTTTAATTAAAATTATTTTAAAATGAACCAAAATTAAAATTACAAGTTTTAATAAAAATAGAAATTTGATGATTTATTTAGAAATAAGTTGAAAATATTTATATTTTTTTACTACGTATATAATATATGTAGAGTGACTTAGTTAAGTAAAAAAAGATTATATCTATATTATAGCTAATAAAATAAAATTATTTATATCCTGAATATAAATAATTAAATTAATATATAATTCAAAAAATTATATGTTAGTAAAAATTTGATAAAAAATAAAAAGATGTAAATATTTTATTTAGAATGAAACTAGTTTTAAATAATATAATTATTTTCTATTATATTTTATTTTACAATTTTTGATAAATTATTTCCTAAAAAATAGATTGACTTTAGTCAAAAATAAATATTTACTTTGATTTTATTCAAATTAAATTTTTGAAAATTTGATTTTTTTTTAAAATAAATCTAGTGGCAATATCAAATACTATAAGAAATATTATTTTTAAAAATAACTCTAGTGGCAATATCAAATACTATAAGAAATATTATCTTTTTTATTTTACTAAATTTATTAATTACTAAATATAATGATTAGTAAGTTAAGATATTAAATTCATTACTAAATATAATGATTGATAAGTTAAGACATCAAAGATAAGAAAACTAAAATATATTTAATTTTAAATGATAAATATAAAATGTAATAAATATTTCTATAGATAAGTATTAATTATAAGTAAGTATAACTAATTATTATTATAAATAATCAATATTAGAATAATAAAATAGCTATAATTTAAAATAATATGATACTATAATGATACCTCAAAAGCTTGTTAATAGAAATTGATTAATAAATTATATAGGTGTACATATTCTGTCTTTCTTATATATATATATATATATCTTGGTTACAAATATAGCGATTAATCGTTAAGAGAGAGAAATAGCGTCAAAACATGACATAACCAAATACAAAAAATATATATAATAAATCTATTAAAAATTAAATTTGTGCATAAATAAAAAATTTCACCAGTTTGCGGGAGTCGGTCCTCCAAAGGCAAACCCCGTGGCCACAAGACCAGGTGACCTCTTTCCTAGGGTTTTCCTATAATGCATGACACGTCACTAAAACTGCAAACGGTCAAATCCAGGTCCTGTCGTTGTAAGAGAAATAAGATTACGCTTAAAATTTTCCATTTTGTCTTTACTGTGAGACTTTTAAGTCTTCGCTCTGATATGATCTTTACCTAACTATTGAATAGAAAATGCTAAATTATCGACGAAATCCCTGTATTTATTTTAAAATAATAATAAAAAATAAAATAAAATTTTCATTAAATTTACATCTAAATTTCTATTATTTCATTAGCAAAAATTTTTACATCAAAATTACTCTCAACGTTATATTATTTTTATTATTTTATTATAAAAATTTAAAATATTTATTAAAGAAAACATTAATTCAAGAATGACAAGTATACAAGATAATAACTATTTTTTATCCTCTATTTCATTTTTTGATAGAACAAATTTCCTTATATCCTTACTTTTGGAATAACTCTTCCCCATGAAAATTTTCCATAAGATAAATATTTTATTTTTTATTATTTTAAAATTATTTTTTAAAAAGTATAATTTATTAAATTATAAAATAAAAATTTAGTAATACTTTTAAACATTATTATGCTCATGTTTAACTTGTTTCTCTTTAAATTTGTTGCAATTGAATAAATAAGTAGAATTATTATTTTACTAAAATATCGCTTTTTCTTGTTCTTTAATTAACAAAATTTTATTTATCAAAGTGAAGTTATTTTTTGGAATTTGAGGATTTAAGAATTTAGAGATTTAGAAGAAATCGAGTTTTTGTTAAGTACATTTGAGTCTGATTCTCTTAAATTGTGTTTATAACACATGTATTTTAGACTTTTATAATTAATTAATACAAGATTATGGGTAATTAGGGGTGCAAATAAACTAAGTCTACTCACAAACTACTTGAAGCTCAGCTTGATAAAAACCAATTCAAACTCGACTCATTTATTAAATGAGTTTTAAAATCAAGTTCGAGCTCAACTCGTTAATTTAATGAGTCAATCACAAGTTTATCTGTAATCGACTTATAAACTCGTGAACCAACTCGATAATAAATATAATTATATATTTTTATTTATAATATGTATAAAAATACTTTTTAAAAATATATTAATTAAAAATATATAGCAAATAATATATATTTCATATTGTAATTTACATTTATAATGTAATGTCTAATTTTTATGTAAATATTAATAAATATATTAAGTTTTTAAAATATAAATCTTATTTTTTAAAAAAATTATTAATAATTTTATTAATAATTTAATTTAAAAAAATTCAACTCAATTAAGCTCGTTTAGGTTTGCAAACTTTATACACTCTTGATAATACTCGACTCGAGTTTGACTCATTCATTAAATGATTTCTAAATACTTGACTCGAGCTTAATTTGTTTATAAATTATCCAAGTTTAAGCAAGTTAATACTCGACTCGTTTATACTATTATAGGTAATTTTAATGAAAAATGATTTTGATGACAAAATAATTTTGATGAAAAACGATTTTTGATGAAATAATATAAATTTAATGAAAAATTTATTTTATTCTTTATTATTATTTTAAAATAAATTCAAAATTATTTAGCCGAACGGAGAATAACTACATGTCTGTATTTTCATATGTAGGGCGTTCCTCAACACTGTTATTTTGTTTTATTATTTATGGTAGATTCGTAGACTACCTACTAGTTAACAACTTTGGACTCGCATTCATTAAGATGATTCTGGTGTCATATAATTAGAACCTAAACCCATAGCCTTCTTTACATCTGTCACTTCCTACAGATGGATACTTTTTCTGCTATGTTTATCATCCCCATTTTACCGATTTTCTTTTCTCAATTCTCAAATGCTGCTGATACCCTATCTTTATCTCAATCTCTTGTTGATGGCACTGGGAGGACCTTGACTTCCAAAGATGAGACTTTTGAGCTTGGTTTCTTTACTCCTGGTAGTTCCAAAAATCGTTACTTGGGAATTTGGTACCCAAACATCCGGGTTAGAACTGTAGTTTGGGTGGCAAATCGAAGCAGTCCGATCAACGATACCTCCGGTTTCTTGATGATAGACAGCACAGGAAACCTAGTACTTAGGAGCAAGAACAATGGGACAACAGTTTGGTCATCAAACTTGACCAGAACAGTCCGGAGCCCAGTAATGCAGCTCTTGGATTCAGGCAATCTTGTCTTAAGAGATCAAAATGATGGCGATTCAGGAATCTACTTATGGCAGAGTTTTGATTATCCAACTGATACTTTGCTGTCAGGAATGAAGCTGGGACTAAACCTAAAGACAGGACTTGATCGACGCCTCACTGCTTGGAAAAGCTGGGATGATCCATCACCAGGAGACTTCTATTGGAGGATACTAGCACATAACAACCCTGAATCAACCATTTGGAAAGGTTCAGCAATTTACTTTCGAACAGGCCCATGGAATGGCATAACATACAGCGGCACAGTTCAGCTAAAGCCTAACCAGTTTTTCGATTATAACTTTGTTCGAAATGACGAGGAGATCTACTACATATTCTACTCCAAAAGGAAGTCCGTAATTTCAAGGCTGGTTATGAACCAAACCAACAACAGGCGCGAGCGCTACATGTGGGATGACGCATTTCAATCCTGGAGTCTGTACTCATATCTGCCATCAGATTACTGTGACAAGTATTCCCTTTGTGGTGCTTATGGAAACTGTATCATTACTGAGAACCCAGTCTGTCAATGTTTGAAGGGATTCAATCCAAAATCGCCTGAAAAATGGAATTCAGGGGATTGGTCTCAAGGGTGTGTACGCAACCAGTCGTTGAACTGCCAGAGTGATGGATTTCTCACATTCACAGGGTTGAAAATGCCAGATACTACATATTCCTGGGTCAATGAAAGTATGAATCTTGAACAGTGCAGGGCTAAATGCTTACAAAATTGTTCTTGCACTGCATATACTAGCTATGATATTAGGAACGGAGGCACTGGTTGCGCACTTTGGTTTAACGAATTGATTGATATCAGACAAGTTTCCGCTGGTGGACAGGGCCTATACATTCGGATGTCAGCGTCTGAATTAGGTATATATATTTTTCCTCTTTTTCCCATTTTGCATGTTTTTTGGAACTATTCTATTTTATTTATTTTGTCCTGACAAATTTGATCTTATGGAATTTGTTTATCCATTTGAAGCTGACCTTGAGGATGAGAAAGATAAAACCCACAAGAAGATAGTGGTGATAATGATCATCCTTGCCTTTGCTGTGATTTTTGGAATTCTAGTTCTTAGCTACCACTTCTGCAAGAGCAGAGCAAAACCAAGAGGTAAAAATATAGTTAATGTGCATTAGTTGCCTCCGTAGAAGATATAAAGCTAATGTTCTTGAATTGGAACCCCTTTCAATTTAAGTTAATGTTGATCACGTCTACCTATATCTCAGATACTAATGAAATTGACCATAGCGATGAAGGCTCAGAGGAAGACTTGGACCTGCCATTGTTTAACCTTGACACTATATCACATGCCACCAACAAATTTGCCATCAACAATAAGCTGGGAGAAGGTGGTTTTGGACCTGTATACAAGGTAATTGATTAAGCCTGTGAAATGCTAGCAAAATGACCGTAAGAACATAAAATTTCATCTATTGTGAGTTTGTGATTGGTGAATTTTTCCAGGGAACATTGCTAGATGGCAAGGAGATTGCTGTTAAAAGGTTGTCAAGCAACTCTGGACAAGGATTAACAGAGTTCAAAAATGAAGTTAAGTTGATTGCAAAACTTCAGCATCGAAATCTTGTAAAGCTTCTTGGTTGTTGCATTCAAGGAGATGAGAGGATGCTAATTTATGAATACATGCCAAACAGGAGTCTGGACTCCTTCATTTTTGGTATGTTACCTAATAAATTCGTTTGTTTGTTCTAAACTACTTGCTTGGGTTTAAGTTTCACTAATGAAACTGGCAGATCAAACTAGAGGTAGACAGTTAGATTGGTCCAAGCGTTTCAACATTTGCTGTGGGATTGCGAGGGGGTTATTATATCTTCATCAAGATTCGAGACTAAGGATCATACACAGGGATCTCAAAGCAAGTAATGTATTACTTGACAAAGAGATGAACCCAAAAATTTCAGACTTTGGCATGGCCAAAATTTTTGGGGCAGACCAGACCGAAGGAAACACAAAAAGAGTGGTTGGAACATAGTAAGTGCATGCTATTTTCTGCTTAATCAAAAGCTGATATCATTCAATTTGGTCTTTAAACTTGTACTAATTGTTTTGTAGTGGTTATATGGCACCAGAATATGCCACAGATGGGTTATTCTCGGTGAAGTCAGATGTTTTTAGTTTTGGTATATTAATGCTGGAGATAATAAGCGGAAAGAAAAGCCGTGGATTTTATCACCCAAACCATAGTCTTAACCTAATTGGATATGTAAGTGCTCAAAGCTAAAGTTCAAATTTGTTTGGTTTTTCATTTCTTAAACGTAGAAAGACTATGCATGTTCCAATACGTAAGAGTTTTGGTATATTTTTCAGGCATGGAGATTGTGGAAAGAAGGAAATTCTTTGGAATTGGTTGTACCATTTTTAATGGAGTCATGCCATGTATCAGAGTTGAAGCGATGTATTCATATTGGCCTGTTATGCGTACAACACAATGCAGAGGACAGGCCAAACATGCCGTCTGTGGTTTTAATGTTAGGTAGTGAGACTACTGCATTGCCTCAACCTAAAGAACCTGGTTTTTTCAAGGACAGAAGTCCACTCGAAGTAGAATCTTCATCAGGCAAGCCAGTATCATCTTCAACCAATGAAATTAGCTTCTCATTGTTGGAGGCTCGATAATTAATTAAGCCTGATAACTGCTAGAAAAATGACCGTATAGGAAGATAAAAGTTTGTCTAGTTCGAATTTGTGAATGGTCATTTTCCAAAGAACATTGCTAGATGGGCAAGAGATTACTGTCTTTTGAGTGAATTCAAATTAAATCATTTAATTCGTGGAGAAAGGGAGTCAAGTCATCATGTCAATGTGCAAAAATACAAAATTGAATCATTTCCGAATTTCACGTTAAATAACATAATTTTAATATTTTTAAATTTAAAAAATATTATTTTAATTTTAAATAAAATTTCATCATTTTTTATAATTTAAATAAAATAATTTGGATCAATCTGTTGTTGGGTCAATTCAAATTGATCCACGAATCAGATTTGATCTGAAAATTTTCGAGCTACTTCAAATTTCCTTTTAAGTCAAATCCCGATCAGAGTCACTTTTCAGATGGACTGAGGTCGGGCCACGAAAATCTGACCAGCAGTATGTATAATGCAGCATTTGCCATGAAAATCTGAGATTTAGGCTTTTATTCAAAGAAAAAATCCCAAAGTGAACTGCAGTAAACAGATCAGCAAATAAAAGAGAAAATTACCAATTAGCCTAAATCACGAGATCCAGCAGTGGCTAAGAAAAGAATCAGATCCAGCAGCAACCAATTAGCTATAAGGTGGCTGAAATAATTACCCTCATGTGAACACCATAATAATCGCGAGATCTGTATCTGTAGTCATTTTTGTACAGCTTGAACACCAAAAATGCAATCTAAGCCAATACTTTTAGAAAGGTTTCAGATATTGTGTTGTGGGCAAGAGACTAAAATTCTACTGTTAAAGAAGATCTGGCTTATCATTCCATATTTGAGTTCAGGTAATAACAAGTGCCCACTCACATACTATATTTACTGACACGTTGTGCTTTACGAACCCACACTTTAGCATACATGCCTTGGAAAAAGAAATGCAAACCCCCAAGCAGGGTTGACTTGTTACCTATATCGGACAGTGGCTCAAGGCTCTTCCAGTGTGCCATTTGCATACTCTTCACCTGCAAGACTATGTGTTCCATTGGATAACCGGTTTGTGCCGGAGGAATTTGAATAAGGAGAGTATGCAGAAACAGGGCTGCCTCGTGAGTACCGGTTCTGCACAGCTGTGCTGCTTCTCGTTGCCTTCTGACGAGCCTTCCTACCCTATATTAGAAACCAAAAAGCACATTGAGAAGCATAATATAAGGGTTTTGACAAAATGGAATTACATGATAAGGGGTTTTTACAAAATATAATGACAATGATTTTGCCGAGTATATCCATAAACTAAATTCAAGAACCTATAATAGCTCACATTATGGTGCCTAGCAAAGAAACAAATCTAGACAGATAAAGAAATGGGAATATGCACCTTTCCCATGCACTTTTCCAAATGAGGAGCAAACCTTCCAGCCATGATTGATCGCCCACAATTCATGCACTCAAATATTTCATTTGCAACAGGTGGATGAGATTGTCCAAAAATGTCGACCACATACTTACTATTTGTTTCACCACTATTACCAGGATCAGCTACCCTGACACGGGCTTGTGTTGACAATCTCAATTCTTCTTCCTCTTCCTCCAAGTTGCGATCAAGTTCTAGCTTTGCTATTCGGTGACACTCAGAGGCAACATCAACAATTATGGAATCAAGGAGATCCCCCAAAATATGAGATGAAAGCTGTATGAAGAAAAATTTAACATCTAAAACAGTTCATAAAGTCTGTAGAAGAAATACATCACCATAAAAATGAAGATGAATTTCAACAAGAATATTTGAGAAATCCAAAAATGCCATAATTGTTGAATGAATAAATCTCATAACAATATGAAGAAATCACTCCTTGGCAAAGGAATAAATAACAACAACAAATCAATGCTATAAGTACGATACAAGATTCTGTGGTTCCTTTTATTCCTATCTTTTTCTCTAATTTGTTCCTTAAGCAGATAAATTGAAGATAATAACAATAAAACAGATGGAAAATGTATCCATGAAATGATTTCAACTGTGGGTAACAGCAGGTCGCTGCTTTTAACAAAAAGATGCATAAAAAATGGAATGGAACGCAATTGATATGAGAGAGCCACTACCCACAGTAAGCATATATTTGATCAGAACATGTGAAAGGGAAGTTAGAAAAAAAAAAAAAAAGACTTAAGGCCCGAACAAGAAAGAAATGAAGGATACCTGAGTGTGAGGGGACGTATTATCTTTGTTTGGCATTGACATGGATCTTTAATTTGAGTTTTTGAGAAGATAAATAAATGGCTAATAGGGTTTTTTGAGATGAAAAATCAATCGATAATTGATGAGTGAAGCATCAAATATGGAATCCCAATTATTGTAAGTTACAGATCAAAACCACTCTATCATTGCCGTTGCCGTTCTCACTGCCGTCGGGGCTCTCTCTTCGGCATCGCCTTCTCTCCACCTTCCTCTCGCCAAGAAAAAACCAGCGTCTCTGATCGTTCAATTCTGGCTCACGCAACTCTCCTTTTTCGCCGGCTTCTCTTCATAGACATAGTAACAGTAGGGACAAACATACACCCACAACAAGAGGATCCATTGAAGTTGCCGTGTCGCTCTGTGAAAATATAGGATAAAATGCTAAAATCCTTTGATTTTACCATAATATACTATTTCGCCCCTAATCTTATAAAAACAAATGTTTTCATCCTTTTATTTTGACACTATTAAGCTAAATTACCTTGTCACTAAATAAAAGTACTTTTCTCATTAATCAAAATTAAAAAAATCAATTTTTTTTTTAAAATAATTTTATTTGACAACTACCTTGCCTTTAACATCAATTTAGTGAGAAAATTCTCTCTCAAAAAAGTTAGAATAATACCAATGAAAGAGATATAAATTACAAGGGCTACCTTCTCTTTTTAACAACTTCATTGATAGAATTAATGAATTTTACAACTTCATCTATAGGTATAATGATAATAATAATATGTAAGTACAAAATATATAAAAAAAGTGAAACCTATAATCACTAGTGAACCTAGAATTCAGAATTTTAGGGACGAAAATTCAAAACAAACGATTCAATTATGCAGTGCTTTAAAATTTAATTAGATGGTTCATTTTCAAATAAATTATAATTCATGCAAATATTATATAGTATATAATTTAATGAAAAAGAAAATAAGAAAATTTTATATGAGTCTATCAGCAGTATTGTAAAACTAAAGCGTCAACAATTTTACAAAGAGAAAGAATACATAAAAATAAAAATAAATGAAAAAAAATTAAATAGAATGAAATTTAATAAAAAAATAAAGGAACCAAAAATAAATGAAAAAAGAAGTATATAAAAATAAAAAATAATGTATATAAAAACAAAAAATATTTAAAAATTTGAGAAGCTAAGTTATTAAATATTTTTAATTGAGGTAAAAATATTTATATAAGAGTAAATTAAAAATCTATGAAATAAGATAATTTTTTAGGGGGCTAAAATATATATATGTGTGTGTGGGAGCGAGCATGCACACACGTGTGTGTGTGTGGGTGTGTGGGAGCGAGCACCACACACATGTGTGTGTGTGTGTAGGTGATATTTTAATACTTACTATAATTTTTATTCATCCATGGTTACTATACTTTTAGTTTTTAGGCTAAAAATCTAGTAGTTCTAATTATTTTGACATACAATTAATATTTACATTGAAAACTATAAGTATTTATTATTCAATTATCAAAACCGTAAACATTTATGCAAACGTAACCATTGAAAACTCTCTTTCTCTCTCTCTCTCTCTCCCTCACACACACACACACACACACACATCGAATATGTAAGTTGACACCTCAATTTGCACAAAAAAACCTATTGCCACCCTAAACTTTAACTAAAACCTTTTTGACACCTTAACTAGTTTATTCAATTGCTTCTGAAAAGCACGCACGTGAGATCATTTGCGACGATGTAATTGAGAACAATGACTCTTGTCTAATGTGGACTTCCAACGACTCTTTCTACTTCTTCTTCAGTATATATACCTAATGTCTCCTTCAATTCAAACAATAGCTAAAAAAAATGATATCCCTTTGTCTCTCAACAACTTCTGTTTATAATCCTCTCAAACTCTTCCTGTAATTTTTCTATTTCTTTGTTATCAATTTCAAAAACAATGAAACAATCTAAATTCAATTAGGTTCCTGGTCATTTTGCTATTTCACTTTGCAATTGTGGAGAAACGACAATGTTGAAGCATTCATGGACTGTTGCTAATCTTGGCCCACATTTCTTTGGATGTAAAAATTATGGGGTATTGCTTAATCTTTTAATTTCTGATTTGATTATTAAAATTTAGGGCCTAATTTATTGTTTATAATTATGGGCTAAATAGTTTAAAATTTTGTGATTAAATGCAGATGGTTGGCTCATGTGGATATTTTTTATGGTTTGACCCTCCAATTGTTGAGCATGCATGGTATGTGATCTTTGGTTTGCTTAGAAGGGTGAGAGAAATTGAAAGGAATAGAGCAAGGAATATGACTATTGTACTATTGCTCATGGTGTCTTTAATTATAATTGTTATAGTTTTTATTGTATTTATTTAGGGTTTAATTATGATTGTGAATGTGTAATTGTTAGATCAATGGATGTGATATCTGAATAGTGTAACTGGTAGTACAAGTGTGTACTACTGCATTTTGTAAAAATTTTTAGTAGTAATGGAACTTGTTTGTCTTTCTTTAAATTATGTGTATTTGCTGCTGTTGTTGGGAAACATAAAAATGAAAAAAAAAATGCCAACAATAAAATTGGACCATTAAACTTAATAAAGTGATAATAATGATATGAAGGGTAATAACAACAATGTTAAGATTAATAACAGTACTAATTACAACCCTATAAATGTACTTTACAGCAAAAAAAAGTTGGCATACATTGTATCTAAAAGCCAACTAAACATAAAGTAAGTTAAGTTAGTAGTTACATTGATCTAAAAATGAACTTTGTTTAAGCTTTTTAGCACAAAGAATCTCATCATCCTAAATAATTATAGTTTCCATATGCCCCCTATTTCCTTGAGTCTGTGGTGAATTTGACGTAGCGATACAACTGCTTTGGCTCAAATTGGCAATTGGTAGTTGTGGTGCAGAGCATGCATTTTGTCTAGCTTAGGCATTGCTTGTGTTGTTCCTTGCTTTATCTACTTTATGTTATCGTAGTTGTTTGTTAGTCATGATAACCTTTACTTTCCGCTTAAGATCATGTGGCTTGAAACTAGAATCAACAGGTTTAGATGTTTTCTTTAACTAACTTAGAGGCCTAATTATTTTGTTACAAATCACACACATTTCACAAAGCTATAAAGAACACATATTGCATATGGCAAATAAAGAAAAGACACATTGCATAAAACTTACATTGTATACATTAAATCCATTACCAGGGTTCACATAATAACCATAACCTGACATCCTGCTTCTTTTTGGCACACTTGCCTAAGCAGTTGATGTTTCAGAGGCAGTTGTACTTCTCTTACTTCCAACTCCATCAGTTTGTGTTTGAGAGGCAGTGGCAATTGGTGGCTGTGAGGGCATACTACTTCCAACTTCAACATTTGATCTTTAGCCTCTACCTCATCTTCCTCTACCAACACCTCTACCTCTACCTTCACCTCCACCTCTCCCTCTGCTGCTTCTTGCTAATACATTTGCATCATTCTCAAAGCCCTCATTGTTGTTAGCTCTTGTATTACCCTATAAAGATACAATACATTAAATCCTCAAATAAAATAATAGATATTGATTAACATATTCGTACAGTTAAAGTTATATCTAATTTGCACTTGAGGAAGCTATTGGTGTTTGAACTCCTTTGTTTGGACATCCTTTTTATTATGTCCTTGAGTTTTACACTGAGAACAAGTCATCCTTACCCTTTTTTTTTTTAATATCCACTAATTTTTTTTTAGTTCATCCCTTGCTTTTCTTCTCCTCTTCTTTGGTCTTCTCGACTTTTTAGTTATTTTTGGAGGCTCAACTAGTGGGTGATTTGATTTAGGCCACATTTTCATTCCCATAATAAGATGTATAGGATATGAATAGGCTTTCAAATAGGTTTCTTTCCTATACCACTTCACTACATAATCCTTAGGCGTATTTCACAAATAACATGTGCATATGGAATACCTTTCAAATTTCATGACCTACAAGTACATGTTTTCTTCCTAAGATCAACTATGTGCCTAAAATCCCCATTAACTATTTCAAAGCCAACTTCCCCATTCTATAAAATATTGCAAACCATTGCCCTGCCTTTATTTTCATGTAGTCTCACCATAGCCATAAGTGCAATGTCACTGATCCATGTTTTTGCATAATCCTTCATAGTCCTAATCCTAGTCATGACTTGTTTTCTTATCTCTTCAAGCATTGTAATAATTGACTTATGCCTCACAAGTAAAATCTAAGAATTAAATGTCTCACACATGTTATTCTCACACATATCATTTTTCACATCAATTTTAAAATAAGCCCTACACCATGTCTCTTTATTATAACATAATAAATCCTCAACAATTCCATTACACTCTGTTAAATAGTCATTGAATTCAACTTCAAATGTAGACCAAACATAGGCCTAAAATTTCTCCCTCTTATTGGACCCCCTACATTTCTTTGCCCAATTGCTTCAAACATGCCTAACACACATCTTGTGCTCAATCTCTAGCAGAATTTCACAAATGGCAAGTATTATTCCTTTGTAAACACACACAATAATGACACAAGTTAGTTGTTATATTACCATAATTTTAGCAACGAGTATTAACAACAATAATAAAACATAAGCAAAACAATAATTACCTTCTGCATGTCTGTCACCATTGTCAATCCTTCTCCATTTTGTAAATCCAAATCTTACTTTAGAGCTTTAATAAATTCAGACTAGCTCATTTTAGTCTCAAGTTGCACTACTAACCAAGTAATGGGAAACATTTACCTATTGCCATCCTTGGAAATAACAACCAAAAATTGCCCACTATAAACTCCTTTGAGAAAACAACCATCTAAGCCAATTACTCTCCTACAACCCTCCTTCCATCCACATTTGTAAGAGTTTAAGCATAAATAAAACCTATTAAATAACTCTAATAGAGGTTTAGTTGTCTTATCTACTATAACAAAACAAGTACTCCTAGGATTTGATCTGTTTATTTAATTAATATAATCATGCAGCCTCTTGAATTTCTCTTTATAATCCCCTATGAATTTATGTAAAACCTTCATGTTTGCCTTCCTACATGCTGTTCTACCAACATATATAAGCAAATCACCTTACGTAGATCTTGCAACTCCCATAACTTAATTCCAAGGCTAAGAAATGATTTTATTTGTATAATATCTAACTATGAAATCTAAGTTGTATAACTTATTTTTGTTGAATCTATGATACTTGTAAATAGGCAAGTATGTCTTTATCATGAAATTATTAGAATTTCCCTCATAATTAGCATATAATAGCCATGAACAACCCTCTTTTTTACACTTAACCCTCACCCTATGAGCTTCATTTGTTTTCAAAATTAGTTGAACCCCCTATGAATTGCATACTTAGAAACTGCCTCCCTGAATTGAACAACATTAGCAAAAACCATACCAAGTTCCCATTGTGGAACTTTACATTCAGGCTCATAGTAAGCATACTTGTGCTTTCTTCTTCCAGGTATGTCAACACCTTCTTCCCTTTCTTCTAAATCACTTGCATTACTAGCATAAAATTTATCATCACCACCTACTTTTCTTATGTAACTAACTGCTTCTCTCCCAAAATTTTGATATCCCTCATTAGCACCTACTTCACCTAAAGGTACCTCCACATTAACAGTCTCACCTTGTCTACTTCTTTTTCTCCTCATATACTCCTTTGCAGCCTCCCCAACAAATCTAAGCTCTTCATCTATATCGCTCCCAACTGCCTCCTTATTATCTTCATCACTATCTTCTTCTTCTGTTATTACATCACTCAGACTCTTACCGTCACTTCCATTTATGTCATCATTATTTTCATAATTTGCATCACTCTGACTCTCACTATCAGTGTCATCTTCACTTTTACTTTCAATATCTTCTTCTTTCACATCAGATCTGTCGCACATTCTTCTTCAGCTTAGTTCCTAATAACTGCAGTCTCACCAATATCATTGTTATTTATAGCATCACAATCATCTGCCATATGTACCTTAGCACTTACCCCACTACCAACATTATAATTAGGATTAGATTTATCAATTAGGGTATCTCCAACATGTGCTACCCTATAACTTAAAAGAGGGACCACTTCTTCAATTACCTCTAGCACATATACCACATGAGATATGTATAAGTCTACATAATCACCGTCCTTTAAAACTTTTGCCAAATTTAATATAGTTGGATCAGTATCCATAAGAATAAAATCTTGACTGTTCTCAGGCTTATAAAATATTGTTGTTATTGTTGTGTATCCTAACTTTCTAACACACCAACCAAACTTAGGGAGAGACATTCTATCAAGGTCTATAGTAGCTTCATACACTTCAGATTCACCAATGTACCTAGGATTTGAACCAATTGTTAAAGTTCCTCCTTGTTGCCACCTTAGTGTCATAACCATATCTATATCTAAAAACTATTAACAAAAATGGAATATATATCAAAAAAGAGAAAGAAGATTACATTTATATATTGGCCAAATCACTAAATATATTATACTACCTAAACCTTAAAATTTTGCAAAACCAAGCTTAAGCACGTTAAAACCAAACATAATTACCTTTATCTTAAGCAACAATTGCATCCAATTTTGTTTTCACCTTCGACCAAAAACCAATCTCACAAACTTGACTTCAATGGAGAACATTTTAAATTTCTATAACTCTAGCAACATTGTCCTACAATATTGGTTTATTGAATTTTCGATTAGAGATTTTGTTTTCAATTCATGGGTTACGAGAGGGAAGATTAAGTGGTGCATTAAATTAGGTATTCAAGTCTTCAATGATGCCAATGCGTTTTATGTTCTCTCCATGTCACCACGCATGTGAGACACCAATCATTTTAGAAGCAAGGAAGTGTTTAAAATTGTCGAATAGACTAGTTGAGGTTGCCAAAAAGGTTTTAAATAAAGTTTAGGGGGACGATAGGCTTTTTTGTGCAAGTTGAGGTGTCAATTCATGTATTTGGATATATATATATATATATATATATATATAGACACACATGCACATGCGTGCACATACATACACACAACAAACTAAAAAACTTTAAAGGTCAAAAAAAAATTTTAACATTTGGGGCAATAGCCTTCTATTGCCCTCTTTTGAGTCTGCCTTTACTATGATATTCTTTAATCAGAATAATTGAATACTTGAAATTACAATTTGGCAATAAACTCGCTCAACTCTGTGAATACTATATAATCATAAATTGACTCTCATGATTTTAAGTGAGCCTGATAGTTTGAATATTATTGATAAGTTAAAGTCTTTTATCAGAAGTGAACTTGAAAATTTGAGAAAATCCTCAAGAAATAAAACTCTAGTAAAGAAAAGTAAACTTGTATTAAAAACATATAATGCTAAAAAAAAGATAACAAAAGTAAGACAATAACACACTAATGACAGTTCTAATATATAGATATTTAAATCTAGCTAAAATTCAGATAATTTATTAAAAATAAAATGAAAACACATAAAAACTTTAGATCTAAGGAAATAAACATAAATAAAGTAAATAAAAGTAACTTTAGATTTTCCGCAAAAGGATAAATGATAAAATAGAAAAAATAAAAGAAAAGGACTAATTTTAGTCAAAATAATCAGAAACTGATCATTAAAAATTGTCTAATTAGGGATTTTCAATGAGAAAATGAAAAAAAAAAAAAGAGCAACATTAAAAGTTAAGGGCTTGACTTTGTTTGCAGTAAAAAAAAAGAAAAAAGTATTTAAAATAAGTGCATCTGACTGAGCATAGAAAATGATTATATTTAGGCTGGGCAATCAATTTAAATTGAATTATGATATCGAAAAAACTTGAATTAAACTTTCAAAAAATATAAATTGAACCATACTAAATTGAGTATGTATATCAAATTGAATTGAGCCTTTTCATTTCATTTGATTATAGTTTAATTTAATTTGAGTTAAATTTTTTAAAAATAATTTAAATTTATCTTTATTTTAAATAATAATTCTTATAACATATAATTTATTGTAATCCTTCTCCTTCCTCTAAATTTAAGACCGACTAGGCATGATCATGCATAGACGGAGTTTGGAACTTAAACCGAATCAAATGGAGTCTTGATCAAACAACCCATCTTGCCTATAGGAGTACCTTTGTTTGGGGAAATAAATGGTAAGGTAAGGTAAGGTTTTTAAAGTACGGTAAGGTAAGTTTAATAATTTAACCTTATCTTGTTTGGAAATAAAGTAAAATATGGTTTTATACTATACTTTGTTTGGTTAAAAGGTAAAAATATCATATTAAAGTTTCTAAAATACCCTCTAGATATAGGTTTTAAGAAGATGACTAAGTAAAAATTGTAAAAATAAAATAAGGTTAAAAAGTCAAAATACTTAAAATTAAATAAAGTTAAAAAAAAATGTTTCCTTAATCCACCAAATTGGTGCATTGAGAAAATAAAAGCTTGGAAAGGTTTTTAAATCTTCCAAAAAACTTATCCTATCATGTAATTAGCTTCCCAAATAGGGTGGAAAGGTTTTTGAACTTTATAAACCCTGCCAATCGAGTTAGGAGCCAAAGAAGCCAGTGTCAAGATTGTTGGGCTCAACATCGATGTTATTGAAAATATGAGTAGCGATAGTCAAACTGGAGTGAAGACAAGCAATGTATTAGTCGCACTTCAGCAAGAGGTATAAGACCATCTATAACCTACAACTCCAAAATGCAGCAAAATTTACTTCAAAATGCAGTTTCTACAATAAATTTACCCCAACCTATTACTCAATTTTTAACTCCAAAAAGAATATTCTCCACATATTCTTTTTTCTAACTTATTTAATATTTCTTTTTACTAATATTATATTATTCATATATTTTATACATTACACTTATATTTTATTTCACACTTGTCATTATACACCTATATATTAATTTTTCATAAATATTTAATATATTAATACATTTAATTCATTATTTCATTTCTACATTTATCATAATATACCATATTTATTTTTTATAAAAAATATAATTTAATAACATTGACAAATGACATTAAAAATATATTTATTAATTAAACATAAAATTATTCATAGAAATTAAAATTAAATATTACACTCGACAAATGAATAATAAAAATATAATTAAAAATAGTGGACTAATCTAATCATTTGAATTAGTATTTGTTTTTACAAATGCTCAATTAAATGCATTATGGCGTACAATATAAGCATTTTTATCCAATTTGTCCATGTCAAGTAAGAAATTATTCAATTCGAGTGTTATCATCGACTACCATCAACCTCTGTAGTCGGAGCTTCTACTGCATCAATTAGTCCATGTAAATCATGTTCATCCTCAATAATCATATTGTGGAGAATAATGCATGTTGTCATTGTGTTATACAACACATCTTTTCTCCAAAAACATGTTGGTCATGCCACCATTGAAAAACATGATTGTAGAACTCCAAATGCACGTTTGACATCTTTTGAACATGATTCTTGTTTCATGAATTGTTTGTACAATATTGGTCCATTTGGAATATATACTATCAACTAAAGAATAACCTATATGACATTCTTTTCCTTGTATAACATAATTCATATGAGGAGCAATACCCTGTGGAAGGTCAAAAATAAAATGCAATGACTCTAATACATTGATATCATTGTTGATGCTAGCATACCAAAATAAGCATGCCATATCCACAAATCATAATCTGCAACAACTTCTAAAATAATTATTGATGTTATACTATAGTCTGCGTATTGTCTAACCCATGCTGTTGGACAATTTTTCCACTTCTAATGCATATAATCTATAGTGCCCAACATGCTATAAAATCCACGTTTTTCACTAATATGGAGTATCCTAGCAATATTAGCACTATTAGGACTTCGTAGATATTGCTCTATAAAAATCTATACCCTAGCATGACAAAACTACTTCATACTTTCAATCGTTGTTGATTCACTAATTTTGACATAGTCATCCATTGTTTCTGCCGACATACCATATGCCAACATCCAAAATGTGACTGTTATTTTTTGTAATGGTGAGAAACCAAGTCTGCCAAAAGCATCCCTTCATTGCGAAATATAAGTCATGTCTTTTGACAACATTAACAATCCAAAGAAATAAACTTCTTGACATGCGATATCTTCAGCGAAAGATATCCTCACCATAATGGTAGTTATAAAAAAACGTTGGAAAAATTAAGAAATGTAGCTTCACAATCTTATCGTGTCATTACGTTACTTGGAATCGACCCACTATAACGAGACCCTAGTTTTCATGGTTGTTCTTCATAGTATTCAATGATTCTATTATTATTCTCAATAACACACAATATTGCTTGATATTTTATATCTGGAATCAAATCATCATTAGAAGATGAAGATGAATTTGACTGGAAGGATTGACCAAGGTTATCAAAATTTATTTTCAAAATTTTTGGATGGATAACTTTGTAAGATATCTAAATAGGTGATGAGAGTTTGTATTCATAGGGATTTCTTAATAGGTGATAAAGGTTTCTAAATTTTCAGAAGATATTCTTTATTATGATATTTTTCTTCTTTAAAAATTTTGATTAGATAATGCAGAGAATGTAACAGTTTAGATTATTAGAAAATCCATCAAATGATTGAAAAAAAAAAAGATATTTCTTATCATAACAGGTCTTCTTTTAAAAGTTGATTAGATAATGACAGAATCAATGTAATAGTTTAGATTATTAGGAAATCCATCTAATTGTTGAAATTAAAAAAAAAAAAGATATTCCTTATCATAACATTTATCTTCTTTTAAAAAGTTGATTAGATAATAATAGAGTCAATCTAACCGTTTAGATTATCAAGAAATCTATTCAACGGTTCAAATTCAAAAAACAAAAAAGAGATGCTTAGATTATCATTTGTGTTCTTATAACAAGTTATAAATAAAAGGGATACCATTCTAAACTATACACAAGTTGAACAAAAATATAATCGAGAAAAAATGGATGGTTGGGGAGTGTAACAAACGCTCATTGCAATTTTCGGAGTTCTGGAGAAAGTATCTGTGAGTTTATGTATCAGTTGATGTTAGGCAGCCATTAAAGAGGAGAATGAAGGTTAAGAAGGAAGGTGGGAACTGGGTCTGTATGGATTTCAAATATGAGCGGCTGGGTACTTTTTGTTTCCTTTGTGGTAGGTGGGATCATGGGGAGAGAAATTGCAGCAAAATTTATGAACAGGATAGCAGAGAACTGATCAGGCCATATGGACCATACATGAGAGTTCAAACAGGAACAGCTCAATTCAGATCGGGGAATAGTGGTTACGGTTTGCTCCGATGGAATCGCAGAGAGGAGAGGAAGGAGATAACATTGGAAGTTCGGGATCAATGGCCGTTACACCAGATTCTGCGGCACAATTAACCGGTGACGGAATTGTTGGGGGAAATGTTAGTGGAGGCGGGATTAGGGGAAGTGATAGAGATTTGAATGATAAAGGAGAGAACGTGAAAGAGGATGGAAACAGGGACCACTGTGATATACATAATTTGGAAAATCAAAATGGAGTCTTAATTGCTAACCCAAAATGACGAAGAATTGTGAACTACCAGGATCGGCCTATGGGGATGCGAACATGACTGAAGCCTTTCTCTCAGTAGATCAATCAGTCTAAAAAAATGGACCAGCGGGGGGACCTGCTATGCAGGTCCAGTAAGAGAAATGAGTATGTTAAGCTGGAATTGTCGTGAGCTTGAATATCCACAGACAATTCAAGTCCTTTTGGACCTTGTTGCTAGTAAGAGACTAAGTTTTATTTCTCTGATGGAGACTTCGTTACAAGTGATCAATTGGAGCCCATTAGAGTGAAATTGGGTTGTGAGGGCTTATTTGTTGTAGATAGAGTTGGGCATCGGGGCGAGTTGACGTTCTTCTGGTAGAGAGAAAATCATGCTAAACTTTTGAACTTTTCCATCAATTTTATCGATGTTGATGTAAATATGGAGGAGCTGGCAGTGTGGAGAATGACAAGGTTTTATGGTTTCTCTGAAAATAATAGAAGGCGGGAGTCTTGGAGTTCAGTTCGTAGACTTCTTTTTCTCCCCTTCCTTGGTGTATGATTGGGGACTTTAATGATCTACTTGCAGCTTCAGAAAAACATAGGGGTCGAAGGGCGTGCGAGGTGGATGTTGAGAGGGTTTAAGGAAGCTATTGAGATTTTAGGCTCATGGATTTAAGAATATGTGGGTACGTATCAATTCACATGGAAAAAGTCTGGAGGCACAGATAGTTGGATTGAGGAAAGATTAGATAAGGCTTTGGCTTCTTACTCTTGGATTCAGTTGTTTGATCAGGCACTGGTGTGTAGTCTTGAAGCTTCGTGCTCAGATCACCCTACTATTTTCTTAGACCCGATTCCAGTTAATAGGGGTCAGTATAGGAAGCGGTTTAGATTTGAAAATCTTTGGGTTCGTGAGAATGGTTTCCTCGAAACAGTTAGAAAGAGCTGGGATCTCTCTTCAGGTTTTCCAATGCAGCGTCATATTAAGAATTGTGGGGGTGATTTGTGGTCTTGGGGAGGTGTTATTGCAAAAGATTTTCGTAAGAAAATCAAAGATTGCAAAGACCGTATGCAGGCCCTTCGAAACAGAAGAGATGTGGTGAGTGTTATGGAATTTAACGGCATCAAAAGAACTTACAATCAGTTGTTACATGATCAGGAAGTCTATTGGAAACAGCGGGCAAATCAATTTTGGCTTCGAGAGGGGGATATGAACTCTTAAGTTTTTTCATGCATCAGCCACTTCAAGGAAAAGGATAAACAGCTTAGTCAAGCTCAAAGATGATAATGGGGATTAGAAAAGGAGAGAAAATGGGATGGGATATTTAATGATGAGTTATTTTCAGAATTTATTCGTAGCAGGTTGTGGGAGGGTGCTGAAGTGTTGCGTTGCATTGATAGAAATGTCTTTGATGAGCAAAAATGAGCTATTGATTGCTCTTGTGATGGATAAGGAAATGAAGGAAGCACTTTTTAGTACCCTGACAAATCATCTGGCCAGACGACATGAATCCATCGTTCTTTCAAAATTCTTTGTCCCTCACGGGGAAGGATGTTAGTAAAGCTTGTATAGAGTTTATTAATACTTGCGCTTTCCCACAGGGTATCAATGATACACATATTGTGCTTATTCCCAAAAAAAAGTACCCTAGAATCCACGGGGGATTTGCATCCCATTGCTCTTTGCAACGTGATCTACAAAATTATGGCTAAGATTCTAGCGAATAGATTGAAATTTGTTCTGCCGAATGTGATCTCTGAATTTCAAAGAGCCTTTGTCCCAGGCATAGCAATTTCAGACAACACCCTTATCACAATTGAAATCATGCAGTTCTTGAAAAGGAAAACTTAAGGAAAGCAAAGGGTGGCAGCGTTGAAGGTCGATATGAGTCAAGCAAACGACTGTGTTGAATAGTCCATGGGGTTCCATTCACAGTGGATAAATCTCATTATGCTTTGTGTTTCGACAGTGAGGTATCATGTGCTTGATGAGGGGAAAGAATTGGGTCCAATCATGCTAGAACGAAGACTGCGATAAGGTGACCCCTTGTCGCCTTGTTTATTTATAATCTGTGCAAGAGGCCCAAGCGCTTTGTTAAGGAAGCAAAAAAGAGTTGTTTTGCTTCATGGTTGTGTTATGGCTAGAGGGGCCCCGCCAATCACGCATCTCTTCTTTGCAGACGGTTATTTTCTTTTTTTATGGCAAATCAATCAGAAGCAATTGTTATGAAGACTGTTTTACTCTATTATGGTGAAGGTTTGGGGCAAGTGATCAACTTTAGTAAATCCTCTATTTCGTTTAGTGCAAATGTGCAAGAGGATTCCGGAAATCAGATTGGTACTATTCTTGGGTGCAAGGAACAAATGATTATGGTTTTTATCTTGGTCTGCCTTCTCAGATTGGCAGGAGGAAACGAGAAGTGTTTCAGTATGTGAGGGAGATGTTTGGAGTAAAATTCAAGGGTGGAACAACAAGACGCTTTCCATAGCTGGAAAGGAAGTCCTCATAAAATCAGTGGCTCAGTCTTTACCAAATTATGTTATGAGTTTGTTCTTACTACCTATTGTTTTGTATAAGGATATTGAGAAATGTTGAACAGCTTTTGGTGAAGATCAAACAACTCGGGAAGAAGAGGAATAAATTGGATGTTATGGGAGTTGTTATGTAAGCCCAAAAGGTACGGTGGGTTGGGGTTTGAAAAGATTCATGAGTTTAATGTCCATGTTCGCGAAACTAAGGATGGTAGATTCTCACTAAACCGGAGTTGATGGTGGCTCAGATTTTCAGAGCAAGGTACTTTCGTAACTCATCTTTTGAAAACAGCAGAGTCGGGGTCAAACCCAAGTTTTGTGTGGAACAGCATCAGGGCAGCCAAACATTTGGTGGTTCAAGAAAGCAGGTTTCGTATTGGTAATGGCCAGAATACGTGTATTGGCACGAATCCATGGCTGTCAGATTTAACTAATGGACGAGTTATAACTAAGCTTAGGTAGGGTCTAGAGACGAGTTTGGTCTCAAATTGAATGGTCCCAGACAGGTATGTATGGGATAGAGATTTTATCCTGGACCTTTTTAATGAAAGAGATGCAAGTTTCATCTTAAAGATCATACTGTCTTTAAGGAATGTTGCAGACTCTTGGTTTTGGTTGGGGAAAAAGGGTTACTTTATCTATAAAGAGCTGTTATAGGACGATGCAGTCGGACTTGTCTTCAACAGATGGGATTGGATCTAGCATTTGGAACAAATTGTGGAATTTAAACATCGCAGCAAAAATTAGAAATGTTATATGGCGTGCTGCAATTGGTGTGCTCCCAACAGCTGATGCATTGTGATCAAAGTATGTGGATGTGAACCCGATTTGCCAGGTTTGTAATTGTGCTAATGAATCTACTTTCCATGCTTTTGTTGATTGTGCGTTTGCTAAGGGTTGCTGGAATCTGATAAGATTTTATAACTCGGGTTGGGAAATCATTTTGTGGACTGGTTAATGTGTTTGTTTCAAAATAATGGGGAAGAGGTTTGTAAGTTGGCCTTGTATGTTTGTTGGAGTCTTTGGCGAAATCGTAGTGAAGTATTATGGAATGGGAGATTTGTGAGAATGAAGCAGGTGGTTAGTTTGGCGAAAAGTTTTATGGCTCAATGGCAGGAAGCGAGGAAAGGAGCTTCGGGGCGTGTAGATTGTCGGGCTCCTCTGGATTCGATGTTTAAATGGCAAAAACCAGATCATTGATGGCTTAAAGCCAATGTGGATCGGCAACGTTTAAGCAAGAGAGGAGGACTACTTTTGGTTGGGTTATAAGAGATAGCAATGGTGACTTTAGGATGGCTGGTTACTCTTATGATGATGACATTCGTGAAGCAAGGGTGGCAGAGGCGTTGGGTGTTAGAGAGGTTCTGAGCTGGATTAAAGCGAATAATCTCTCACAAATCATAGTGGAAATTACACAACTGGTGTATCAAGCTTTGGAGTGCCTGGTCGGTTATGTTGATGGGTTTGGATTGATTATTGAGGACTGCAGAAGCTTAGCTTAGTCCAGTTCTGATGTGAAGTTTCCTTAAATCTGTAGTTCTGCGAGATCTGCTGCTCAATGTATCGCTAGGGCGGGGGGTTCTTTGCCAGGTTATGAGGTGTGGTGTGCTAACCCACCTTCTTGGTTGCTGAATGTTTTGGTTTCTGATCTTTCTTAATAATACTTCCATTTATCATTAAAAAATATATATATTTTTAAAGTTTAAGACACCATTTGTTTCGTGGAAAATATTTTCCGTAATTTTCTCTGTTTGATGCATCTAGAAAATTTGGCTAACATAAAATATTTTTTTGGTCAAAAGGAAAATTAAGTCATTTTTTAGAAAAATAACTTTTCGTTTTGAAAACTAAAAGTCATTTTTCAGACTTTGATAAACTCATTTAAATAAAAAATAAATTATATAAATATATATATTTATCATTCTTATCGTTATCAGTCATTATATATCAATGAGACGTGGGATCCATAAAAAAAATTTGATGAAAGTAAAAGATTATAGTTTATGGTTTTCTTGTGATTTGTTTATCTATAAAACTCTACTATGTGCTATAATATTATTTACAAAGTGGTATCAGATTCATAATTCCGCTACATTTATCTGACCTGATATCAAATTGTGTACATTATTTCAATTATGTATCTAAATTTTAAATACAAAAATTTTTCACTTTAAATAAAAAATTTGTTCATTTTTTGTTTACTTTCTATATATATATTTGAACAAATTCTACAGTTATAGAAATAAAATTTATTCAAATATATATATATAATATAAAAATAAATGAACAAATGTTGTATTTAGAGTGTAGAAATAATGCACTTACATATAATTAGTTGAAATAATATGCAAAATCTGATAATTGATCAAAATAACGTAACGAAATTACGAATTTAGTACCACTTTGGAAATAGTGTTATGCTACAGTGTAAAGTTTTGCTAGTAAATAAATTGTGTGACCATATTTGTCAAAGAGAAAAACCACGTGGCATAATTTTGTAACTTTTTCCAAAAAATTTTAATTTTGTAACCTTTTTCAAAAATTTTCATTTTTAAAATATTTTTCTTATATTATGTAATAAATAGTATAAATATAAAATATTTATAGCCTAAAATTTTGTTATAATCTTATTAACTAAAAGAAAATTAATATTTTTGTAATATGTTCCAAACAACAGAAAATAAATTACTCGAAAAATATTTTTTTAAAAAATATTTTTTAAATAAATTATTTTTCATGAAACAAAAGCCTAAAGAAGATAAAAACAATATAAAGATGAAAACATTATAAAGTTCAAACATATCCAATCATTAAGACTCAATTTAATAATTAATTGTATTTATTACAAAAATAAGTTTATTTTTCAAAAAAATAAATTTTATTATTATAATAATTAAAATTAAAATTTTATTATCACAATAAAATTTGCGTTAAATTTTAGTAATTAGTAATAAAAAATAAAAAAAAATATTTGGCTACGTTTGAGTGCATAACATGAAATTGCCAAGACTTGAAGACTCTCCCCTCCCTCTCGCTGACACAGAAAGCTGTTTGATACATTCGCGACCGCGTTCCTATGGGAGGTGCAGCAGCAGGAATACGGAGGACAATCCAAGCATAGCAGATGCTGAGAAACAGAGAGGAGAAATTAAAGGGAGAAGAGAGAGAAAAGAAGCTGAATGTGCTTATACACGTGGCACAAGTGGATGTGCCGTATTATTGGCAGCTTATATATATGTTCTTATTTTTTTATTTTGACACATTCAAAAGTTCTCTGTTCAAGGTCTATCTTTAGATGATGGAGTATGACGTTGGAATAGAATACCAGACTTGTTAAAGGAAAGGAAATCAATCGGGGCAATCAACATTTATTTGTGATGTTAAAGGAAATAAAATCAATCAAGGCAATCAACATTTGTTTGTGATTTGGTAGTCAAACATTTAATGGCAATTAGAATAAAATGATTGTAGGATCATGATTTTTTCCTAAAATATCTCTACAATTTTTCTATACATTGACAAGATTGTACAGATATAATATACAATATACAAACATTTATTTTAATTTGTTCATGGTATCAGAGCATCAATTCTGGTGCCTCTAGCCCATCACCTTCTGCCACAAACATAACCTAAACACCATCACACCAACCAACATGGATGACGCGATTGAAAACCCACAGCAAATAATATAGAAACCCACTTCACAAGGCACGGAGGAGAAGGGGATTACATTACCCGATCCTCTGGTCTTACATCATTCAGACACACTGGGCCTTGTCCTAGTTACCACACCGCTGGATGGACGCAATTCTGGAGAATGGAGTCGAGCAATGCGTCTCAGCCTCAGCGCCAAAAACAAGCTTGGCCTCATCAACGGATCTGTAAAAGCTCTGCCAGCGATTGATGCGAGATTTTAGTTGTGGCAATGCTGCAATGATGTGGTTATATCTTGGATCCTCCATTCCATCCAGCCTGACATAGCTCGTAGTGTGATCTTCTCGGAAACAGCGGCAGCAGTTTGGAGCGACTTCCATGACAGATTTTCTCAAGAAGACGAATCAAGAATCGATCAAATTCGACAAGAAACTACGGAATGTCGCCAAGGATCCCTCTCTGTCTCTACTTACTACACCAAACTCAAGGGACTTTGGGAAGAATTGGGATCTTATCAGGAATCCATCACATCTTCATGCGGCATGTTGAAGAAGATTATTGTTAGAGGGGAAAACGAGATGGTGATGCAGTTTCTAATGGGACTTAACGAATCTTGTTCCTAGGTTCGTGGATCGATCTTGATGATGAGTCCTCTTCCAGATAAACGAAAGGTTTATGGCCTAATCCTTCAACAAGAGAGGTAGATAGAGGTTGCAATTCGTCGAGAGATCCCATCGGCATCCCACGCTAGGCAGATCGCACGTGCACCACTACAACAAACGATGCATTCCTCATCATCTTCCTTCTCTTATCGTAAAGACTTGTGATGTGCTCACTGTGACCAAGGAGGACACTCTGTGGATCATTGCCATTATTTAATTGGGTTCCCAGTGGGCCACAAATGGCATGGTAAGAATGTAAAGCCAAGAAATAAGAGAGCAGTAGCCAACAGCGTTGAGGTGAAGAAGGAAATAACTTATGAGAGCCCAATTTTTACAGCTGAGGAATACAAACAGATCATGGCCCTGATCAACAATAAAAATGGTAACAATCAACCACTAGCAAATGCTACAGGGACAATTACACTCAGCTGTAATAATATAGAACATGATGCACATTCAACATTATATTGGATTGTGGACAGTGGAGCAATAGATCACATATCGCACCTCTCACCTACTAACAATAAAAATAAGGCATCTCATGACTTTGTTGGACTACCAAATGGTGAAAAAGTTGCCATTGAAAATGTTGGCTCTATTCAATTATCTCTGGATTTGTCTCTTAATGGAGTTCTTCATGTGCCTAAATTTCATGTGAATTTGATATTTGTGAGTAAATTGGCGCATTTTTTGAATTGTATAGTGATATTTTACTTGGACTTTTGTGTTGTGTAGAACGTGGACACGAGGAGGACGATTGGTCTGGGCAAACATTTTAATGGTCTCTACTACCTCACACCAACCCAAAATCCTCGTCTTGTCAATTATATAATCCACACTTCCAAGCTTTGGCACCAACGTTTAGGACATCCATCTGCAGCTCCTCTTCACTACTTATCTCAATTATTTCCAGAAATTGTCTTTAATTCTAAGCATGTTTGTGAGATTTGTCCTTTAGCAAAACAAACTCGTTTGTCTTTCATTTCAAGTTCAATAAAAATAGTTGCACCATTTGATATGATTCATCGTGACATTTGGGGACAACATAAAATTCACAAACATTTTGGGGCTTGTTATTTCTTAACCATTATTGATGGTTTTACTTGCTTCACTTGGACACATCTTATGAGTTCTAAATTCAACACAATCTTTATTGAAATTTTGTTTCTCTTGGGTTAAGACTCAATTCCACCAAGATATTAAAATTTTACGTGCTGATAATAGGATGAATTCACATTAATGCGTTCTTTTCTTGACGAATGTGGCACCATTTTCAACACACATATGCTCATAGTCCCCAACAAAATGAGGTAGTCGAGCATAAACATCACCATCTTTTAAATGTAGCTTGTGCCCTATGATTTCAAGCCAATTTACCATTATGTTTTTGGGGGAAAAGTGTCCAAACTACCTGTTATCTTGTTAATCGCCTACCCAAACCTTTACTCTCTCATAAATCTCCTTATGAACTTTTACACAAATCTCCACCAATTTATTCCAATCTTCAGTTTTTTGGTTGCTTATGTTATGCCACCAAAGTCACACCTAAAAATAAATTTGATTCTCATGCATATCGTTGCATTTTCATTGGATATCCTCTTGGGCCAAAAGGTTACTGGGTTTATGATCTTGAAGGAACGAAATTCTTTACTTCTTGGGATGCCATTTTTCATGAAAATATCTTTCCTTTACATAACCTTAGACCTACTAGAAAATCAAGATGATAATTCAGTCTTACCTCTTTCATATGGCCCGATTCCTTCTCCAGAGCCAAATCTTTCTAGTCAGTCCAATCCCATTCACTTATCGCATAATCATATTCAACCTATCTCTTTGGAAATTACAATACTTGATCCTTCACATACATCTTCATTTACTAGTCGTTCTCCTTCACCAAATTCTAATCCTACTCTATTGAAGCTCTGCTCACGTCATTCTAAAACCACTGATGCCATAACCTCATTGGTGCCCCCAGTAGAACGTCACTCTTTACTAGCTCCTTCTTCTCCATCATCTAGTCTGCATCACCCTTCAGTTCCATCGCTCTCCAACCTCGCCGCTTCCATCATCGACGATCAACACAACACCACTAGAGCCAATACTTGATGCCCTCTCTGACCTTCGTCGTTCCTCTTGCACTCACCAACCACCTCCTTATCTCTGAGATTTCAAAACCTACCATGCTGCTATCCTGGGCCCTAGCGTCTCTTCTTACTCCTTGTCTTGTACACAATATCCATTGCAATAGTATGTCTCTTACTCTGGGTTGTCTGATAAATATTGTTCTTTTGTGCATAATATATCTTAGTTGGTTGAGCCAATAACTTATGAACAAGCTTGTCATAATCCTCAGTGGATTGCAATTATGAATTATGAGATTAAGGCCCTTAAGGACAACCACACTTGGTCTATGGTTCCCTTACCTCTTGGCCAGAGTCTCATTGGGTGCAAAGGTCTTTAAGATCAAGTATCATGCTAAAGGTAAAATCAAGTGTCATAAAGCCTGACTTGTCGCCAAAGGGTTCACTTAACACGAAGGCATTGATTACAAAGATACCTTCACTCCCGTGGCCAAATTAATTACTATTCATTGCTTACTGGTAGTTGCTGCAATAAGACACTGGCCTTTACACCAAATGGATGTGCAAAATGCATTTCTTCATGGTGATTTAGTTGAGGAAGTATATTTAGTTGAGGAAGTATACATGCTACCTCCTCTGGGTTATCGTCGACAAAAGGGAACATAATTTGTCGACTTCACAAGTCACTTTATGGCCTTAAGCAAGCATCTCACAATTGGTTCCAACATTTCTCTTGTGCAATTCAAGAAATTGGGTTTCAATAGTCAAAGACCGATTACTCAATATTTACACAGGTTCATAGGGATTTTATAACCCTTATGCTACTCTATATTGATGATATGGTTATAATAGGGAACAATGAGAAGGCTATCAGTGATCTCAAGAATTTTCTTAATAGTTGTTTCAAGATTAAAGACCTTAGATCACTTAAATACTTTCTCAGTATTGACGATGCTCGTTCTAAGGCAGGAATTACAATTTGTCAAAGGAAGTACACATTGGACATATTGGAAGAAACTGGGTTACTTGGTACAAAACCAGCAGTTGTTCCCATGGAGCCTGACTTAGTACTAACGAAAACAGGGAGTGAAGCTCTTAAGGATCACACCCAACATCACAAAATAGTAGGGAAGTTGTTCTATCTCACAACTAGTATATCTGAAATCACATATTCTGTGAACACACTCAGCCAATTCATGCAGGAACCCAAGATACATCACCTTAAGGATACTCATCGACTCCTTCAATACCTAAAGGCAGCTCCAGGGCAATGATTATTATTCTCATCAAATAGTCCACTTCACTTGATCAGATATTGTGATGCCGACTGGGCAAAATGCCCAATTACCCGATGATCTATAACAGGCTATTGCATCTTCCTTGGTAAGTCTCTTGTGTCATGGAAGAGTAAGAAGAAGGCAACTGTTTCAAGGTCGTCAACAGAAGCAGAGTATCGAACCATGGCTGCAGTCGCTTGCGAACTTTCTTGGTTGAGATATTTATTAAAAGATTTATACATATTACATCCTGATCCAACAAAGTTGTTTTGTGACAATCAAGCAGCCTTGTACATTGCTGCAAACCCGGTGTATCATGAGCGAACAAAGCACATTGAATTGAATTGCCATAGTGTTCGTGAAAGAATCCAAAAAGGAGAAATTAAAACGATCTATGTGCAGACTGAAAATTAGATAGCAGATATATTCACAAAACCATTGCGATCACCCACATTTCATACACATCTCAGCAAATTGAGTGTCATTGACATTCACACTCCAACATGAGGGGGAGTGTTAAAGGAAAGGAAATCAATCAAGGCAATCAACATTTATTTGCGATGTTAAACGAAATGAAATCAATCAAGGCAATCAATATTTATTTGTGATTTGGTAGTCAAACATTTAATTAGCAATTAGAATAGAGTGATTGAGGGATCATAATTTTTTCCTAAAATAAGTCTACAATATTTTGATATATTGACAAGCTTGTACGGACATAATATCCAATATACAGACATTTGTTTCAATTTGTTCAAGACTTATCAACAATCCTCTTTTTTTTTTTTAAGTCAACAAAATGATTAGTACCTGTGAGGTAAATTCTTGCAGCTGGCATGTTCTTATTCCTAATGTGGCTTCCAACCAGGTTGTCATTTCACGAAGGCTAGGCGTACACGTAATATAAACTTTCTTTCTCATGCTTGATCATTTTAGTGATCAAATTGACTTGACAGCTCGGGTACAAGTGCAACCACTTCTAACATTAGACGTCAATGGATACTGTTTTACTTACATTCCTCCGTAATTACCTTCTTGTTTTCCTCATCAGAATCGCCGCTGCTGTTGACACTATTACTCCGTCCCAATCTTTGGCTGATGGCAAGACCCTGGTTTCCAGAAATGGGACCTTCGAACTGGGTTTCTTCAGTACTGATGATAGTTCAAATAAACGTTACTTGGGAATTTGGTATGCAAATATCACTGATAGAGTAGTTGTGTGGGTTGCATACCGGAATAATCCCATCAATGATTTCTCTGGTTTTTTTACTATAAATAACACAGGCAATCCTGTAGTTATAAGTGGGAACTCGACTGTCGCTTGGTCAGCACCAAACTTCACAAATGGGGCACAAGAGCCAATTCTGCAACTTCTAGATACAGGAAACCTTGTTTTGAGAAACAAAAATGATGGTGGCGATTCTGGCCCCTACCTGTGGCAAAGCTTTGACTATCCATGTGATACACTGCTTCCAGGAATGAAGCTAGGATGGGATTTGAAGACCGGGCTTAATAGGCGGATATCATCGTGGAAGAGCGAAAACAATCCATCTGCAGGAGACTTTATATGGGAAGTACAACTGCACAGTAATCCTGAGCTAGTTATGTGGAAGGGAACAGAGAAGTACTACAGGAGCGGACCATGGACTGGTGTTTCGTTCAGTGGTGGCATCGCACTAAAGCCTAATCCATTTTTTGAGTACACCTTTGTTTCTGTTGGAGATGTGCACACTGCCTTAGTCTGCAGAACTAGTCTTTAGGAATAATTTAT
>CATIWR010355412.1:0-11877 GCA_949677035.1 Omphalea diandra
CTCTAAATTTCTCTTGAAAATCCACTATATCACTATAAAGATATGAAAGGAAGAGGAACCTTCTCTTCATCATCCTCATTAGTTTATCTAATTTATTGTTAATGGTAGAGAGAGAGAGTTTTCCCTTAGACTTTGGCTTATGAGGGATGGATGGAGCACCTTCTTCAATTGCCAATCTCTTCCTTTTCGAGGCTTGAGAGGACTCCATTTTCTTTGGCAAGATCAAAAAAAGGGTGCATAAGGGAAAAAGGAAATTCATGCATAAGTATTGATAAGGAGCAAAAATAAATAACAAAAAGCAATGGATAACAATCACATAAGATCACGATATAACAAAGAAAAAGGTTTTATTTATTCATAACTGTAGGATCACAAACTTTTGATATAAAACAGAAAAGCAAGAAAATACAAAGGATCCCTAATCTAGAAGGTAGGAGAACTATCATCTCCTAAAATGTCTTAATCTTCACCTTGATCTTGACCTTGAGCCTTTTCTCTATCCTTCACTTATCATGGCCTTCTTTTTCATGAGTGTCCTCAAACTCAGTAAAGTCCAGAAGATGGTAAAGGGGAACTCTAAATTTCTCTTGAAAATCCATCATATCACTATAAAGATATGAAAGGAAGAGGAACCTTTTCTTCATCATCCTCATTAGTTTATCTAATTTGTTGTTAATGGTAGAGAGAGAGAGAGTTTTCCCTTAGACTTTGGCTTATGAGGGATGGATGGAGCACCTTCTTCAATTGCCAATCTCTTCCTTTTCGAGGCTTGAGAGGACTCCATTTTCTTTGGCAAGATCAAAAAGAGGGTGCATAAGGGAAAAAGGAAATTCATGCATAAGTATTGATAAGGAGCAAAAATAAATAACAAAAAGCAATGGATAACAATCACATAAGATCACAATATAACAAAGAAACAAGTTTTATTTATTCATAGCTGTAGGATCACAAACTTTTGATATAAAACAGCAAAACAAGAAAATACAAAGGATCCCTAATCTAGAAGGTAGGAGAACTATCATTTCCTGAAATGTCTTCATCTTCACCTTGATCTTAACCTTGAGCCTTTTCTCTATCCTCCACTTTATCATTGCCTTCTTCTTCATGAGTGTCCTCAAACTCAGTCAAGTTCAGAAGATGGTAAAAGGGAACTCTAAATTTCTCTTGAAAATCCACCATATCACTATAAAGATGTGAAAGGAAGAGGAACCTTCTCTTCATCGTCCCCATTAGTTTATCTAATTTGTTGTTGATGGTAGAAAGAGAGAGTTTTCCCTTAGACTTTGGTTTAGGAGGGATGGATGGAACACCTTCTTCAATTGCCAATCTCTTCCTTTTCGAGGCTTGAGAAGACTCCATTTTCTTTGCTCCTTTTGCACCTAAGGTATACATATAGGTGTCCAGATGAATAGCCTTGGCGTTGATCAAATAGGTGAGATCGAGGAAGTTTTGAAAACGTAGAAGTTTCTTGGTGAGGAATTTCTCATTTTCCTCATCAAGTGCTCTAACAAAACAGTAAATTGTTGTGACCTATGAAGGGAGCAAGATTTGGCTCTTTGGCTTTGTACTCATGTGAATCAATTGATCCTTAAGATATCGGTCGGTTTGGATCGGTTTGTTTTTGACAAGGCAAAAAAAAAAAATGCCAAGTCTTTTTGGGAGACATTTTTATTGCCATCACCCTTTGCATTGATTAAGAAGGTGATGATGCGATGAAGGATCCAAAAGGGTAGGGATTTAATGTGTTTAGATAGAGAAGAGTGGGGGTCAAGTTTGGTTTCGATAGAAATCTCTTACCAAAATTCAGAGTAGATGATGTCAAGTGTGGAGATGATGAAGGGAATATGTTCTCCGACTTGCAAGTTGAAAAGAGAAGATAATTGGTCGAAGGTAATGCAAAAAGGGTAGCTAAAGGCTCAGAACACTAACTCGTATTGTCCAACCTTTGAATCGACTTTACGGCTTAATTGCATGGTGCAGATGAACTCTTGCACGATCTCTTTGTAACCGAGTTCATCTTGAAAGATGAACTCGTTCCAACCTAGGTTGGAAAGAAATGCTCAAATTTCGTCATTGATGCCTAAAGTTTCCAGTATGAAGGTTGATGGTATCTTGTTAGGAAGAATCACTTTGGAAGAATTGGCTTTGAATCTATCCTTTTCTTCTTAGTGATTCCCTTCATGAGATGAAGGGCAGGAGAGGTAGATGGTTGGGCCACTGCCTTGCCCTGGTTTGCTTTAGGGATTCTCTTTGGGGCCATGGCAATAAATGACAAAAATTTGAGAGTGATTTGAGAAATAGAAGATGTTTGGAGTAGATGTGAGAAAAACATTGTTGAAGGGGATATATATAGCCCTTGAAGAGGTATGTCAACGGCTAACAACGGCTAGAAAAAGAATTATGAAGGGTTGGAAATCGTTGGCCATCAAATCCTAAAAATGTGAGGTGGTTACTCAAATTCACTTCTGCGAATTCATGAATTCTAGAAAATATGAGTAACAGACAAATTCTCCTTAGGAATACGCGCTATAATGGTCAGAAATTTGAAATTAATGACAAAAATTTATGTGGAGAGAAATTTTACTTCCGTGAATTGACATTTTTGACAGCTGGGTGAAATTGATTGGTAATTCGCAACCGTGACTGTGACCATGAATTATGAGCCACTAAAATAATTGAAATTTTTTTTGACAAATTGTGATCCACAGTACTAAATCAACCACAAATATCACAAAACATATACAATGCACAAAGTATCAAAGATTTTCACTTTAGGGAGCTTCCATCAAGCATTCCAAATTCTCTCTTAATGAAGTTCATCCTTTCTTCATTTACAGGTTTAGTGAAAATATCTACTAGTTGGTGAATTGTGTCAATGAATTCTAGCACAATATCACCTCTTTGCATATGATCTCTAAGGAAGTGATGTCTAATATCAATATGTTTGCTCCTAGAGTGTTGGATGGGATTCTTAGAGAGATTTATAGCACTTGTGTTATCACATTTGATAGGAATGTGATCAATTACTTTGCCAAAGTCCTTTAATTATTATTTCATCCAAAGAACTTAGGTGCAACAACAACCTGCAGCCACATACTCGGCTTCCGCAGTAGATAAGGCAACTGACACTTGCTTTTTACTAAACCAAGAAACTAGACATTCACCTATAAATTGGCAAGTTTCGAAACTACTTTTTCTATCTAATAGGCTGCCAACATAATCCACATCTGAGTACCCTATGAGACTAAATGAAGAATTCCTAGGATACCATAACCCTAATTGTATAGTGTCATGCAAATACTTAAAGATTCTCTTGACAGCATTCAAATGAGACTCTCTATAAGAGGATTAGAACCTAGCACACACGCAAACACTAAACATAATATTTGTCCTAGAAGTAGTAAGATAAAGCAGAGATCCGATCATACCTGGATATCTCTTTTCATCTACCATTTTGCCCAACTCATCCTTATCTAGTTTGATGGTTCCACTCATAGGGGTTTTAGCTACCTTGCAATCATCCATGTCGAATTTCTTGAGCATTTCCCTTGTGTACTTGGCTTGGTTAATGAAGATCCCTTCCTTGGATTGCTTGATTTGTAGACCGAGAAAGAACTTGAGCTCTCTCATCATGCTCATTTCAAATTCGCTAGTCATACACTTAGTAAAATCCTCACAAAGAGATTCATTAGTAGCACCAAAGATAATATCATCAATATAGATTTGGACAATTAATGTATCATACTTGTGCTTTTTGACAAATTGCGTGGTGTCTACCTTTCCTTTCTCAAAATCATTTTTCAAGAGAAATGAACTAAGCCTTTCATACCAAGCTCTTGGAGCTTGTTTCAAAGCATATAAGGCCTTGTTTAATTTAAAAACATGGTTTGGAAAATAATATGACTCAAAACCGGGAGGTTGTTCAACATAAACTTCCTCCTCAATAATGTCATTCAAAAATACACTTTTCACATCCATTTGAAAAAGTTTAAAATTTAGGTGACATGCAAATGCTAAAAGAATCCTAATGGCCTCTAATCTTGTGACGGGGGCAAAGGTTTCATCATTATCTATGCCTTCCTCTTAGTTGTATCCCTTAGCAACCAATCTAGTTTTGTTTCTAGTGATGACACCTTGCTCATCTAACTTGTTCCTAAACACCTACTTGCTACCTATAATAGGGTGTTCTTTAGGCCTAAGAATAAGTTCTCATACATTGTTTCTCTCAAATTGGCTGAGTTCTTCTTGCATAGCAAGTACCTAACTTTCATCATCAATAGCCTTATCAATTGACTTTGGCTTTAGTTGAGAAACAAATGCAAGATTATTATCTAAGAGATTAAGTTGAGATCTAGTACTTACACCCTTAGAAGTATCTCCAATGATCAAGTCCTTTGGGTGATACTTGGAGAATCTCTAATCTTTGGGTAAATCTTGTCTTGGCTCATCATCTTATTGATGTTGTGGTTCCTCATCCATCCTTGATGATTCACCATCTTCCTTGTCTTTATCATCTCTTCTTATAGAGTCTTCTAATTTCGGCTTTTCAAAATCACCTATAAGATCATCAACAAAAATACCTTTCCCAAGATCAAGTTTACTAAACTCATTAAAGACAACATTCATAGATTCTTCAACTACCATAGAACTTTTATTGAAGACTCTATATGCCTTGCTAAAGGTGGAATAGCCTAAGAAGATCCTTCATTTGTCTTGGAATCAAAATTTTCAAGATTATCCTTGGTATTTAGAATGTAGCACTTACATCCAAATACTCTTAGGCATGAAATCTTGGGTTTTCTACCATTCCATAGCTCATAAGAGGTTTTATTGAGAATGGGTCTTTTGAAAACTCTATTTGCAATATAACATGAGGTATTAATGGCTTCGGCCCAAAAGTAATTTGGTAAACAATCCTCATTGAGCATTGTTCTAGCCATTTCTACTAATATTTTATTTTTCCTCTCTACAACACCATTTTGTTGTGGCATTTTAGGAGTAAAAAATTATAAAAAACTTCATTCTCTAAATAATAATTTTCAAATAACTCATTTTGAAATTCTTTTCCATGGTCACTTCTAATAGAATAACTTCTAATAAAATCACTTTTAATAGAAGATATGAAGTAACCTTTTTCATTTGAAACTTTTTTTGTAAGATTTTAAAAGCATCAAAAGAATTATTCTTATGAGCTAGAAAAGATACCCAAGTAAACCTAGAGTAATCATCTACAAGAACAAGTGTATAATGCTT
This sequence comes from Omphalea diandra, assembly GCA_949677035.1. Classification (NCBI taxonomy): domain Eukaryota; kingdom Viridiplantae; phylum Streptophyta; class Magnoliopsida; order Malpighiales; family Euphorbiaceae; genus Omphalea; species Omphalea diandra. The sequence continues at coordinate 5,254 of CATIWR010355412.1, forward strand.
TCCACCTAAGCTAGCACTTCTAGTGGGTCCTATCAAGTCCATATGGATAAGTTGAAGAGGTCTAGATGAACTTACAACATTTTCTGCTTTATGGGAGGCTTGATGTTGCTTCCCCATTCGGCATGGACCACAAGTCTTGTCTTTAGTGAAATTCAGCTTGGGAAGTCCTTCGACCAACTTTCCTTTGGATAGGCTTTGAAGAAGATCCATACTTGCATGCCCAAGCCTTTTATGCCATAACCAAGCTTCATTGCTTAAAGACATGAGACACTTAAAAGATTGATTAGCCAAATTGTCTAAGTCAATTGAGTAGGTATTGTCTTTCCTTTCATCTTTGAAAATAACCTCATCATCCACTAAAGCGGTGACTCGACATTCCCTAGGATCAAAGGTGACTTTATTACCTTTGTCACACAATTAACTTTCACTCAACAAATTATGTTGTAAGCCACTAACTAATAAAACGTTGTCAATTAATGAACAACCATCCTTACCAATAGTTCCAATGCCAATTATCTTACCCTTGGCATTGTTGCCAAATGTGACATTTTCACCTTCTATTTCTTTTAATGTTGTGAATAGCTTTCTATTTCCAGTCATATGCTTGGAACACCCACTATCCACATGCCAATTGCTTGATTTGGTGGCTACCACACTCCCCTACACAATAAAAGTAAGTTGCCTTTTCTTAGGTACCCAAGCATACTTGGGTCCTAGGGGGTTAGATGTAGAAGAGTCCTCTAATTTGAGATGAGCCTTCCTAATGTAACAATGAATGTTGACATGCCCATATTTCATGCAATAATGGCATTGGAGTTTAGACTTGTGAGTCTTTCTCCTATGCACAAATTTAGTATGAGTAGGAGACCTTCTTATACCTTGATCATATGAATGCATGCATGTACAAGTATGATAAGTAGGAGTAGAAAATTTCTTATGAGAGTGAGCATGTTGTTTTTTGTACATGTAAGCATGGTTGGCTCTTTGAGTCTTAGCTCTAGAGCTTTAGGGAGCCTTCCCTTTGCCCTTAGTGCTTAGGAGGCTTAGTGCTAAGAACACTTTTCTTCCTATTTACCTCTACTCTTGAGGATTGAGGTTGTGACGGTCTAACAAAGGTAGTTTGAGATTATGAGGAGGCTCCATTGAAGCCTAGACCATGTCTAATTAAAGGTGGTCTTTGTGACATAATCAATGTGTCCAACATTTCCTTTCCTTTGTGGAATTTAGAAATTGAGCTTCTAAGCTCATTGACTTTTCCTTTTAGAGAGTTATTCTCCTTTCTAAGTGAAGCCATAGAAGAAGATGAAATAGAAAGACTATCTACTGATTTTTAAGCTCATCATTAGATGTTCTCAACTCGTTTACAAGATCACTAAGAGTCTTGTATTCATCTTTTAATTTAGAACACCTTTTCTTATAGGTTTTTACTTGTTACTTGTATTTGTCACACTTTATGGTTAGAGCCTCTAGAAGCTCTTCATCAATCTCATCATATTCAAAATCAAAATTAGAATGAGAAGAAGTACTTACCTCATTTGTTGAATCCCCTTGTGCCATAAAGCATATGTTGGCAACTTCTCCATCTTCTTCTTCTTCTTCACTTAAGCTATCATCCTAAGTGGCTGAAAAACTCTTTTTCTTCCCCTTGTCCCACCTCTTCTTCTTCTTCTTCAATTTGGAACACTCATACTTGATGTGGTCTTGCTTGCCACATTCATAGCAAGTGACATCGTCAGATTTCTCTCTTGGACTAGGAGTTGTTTTCTTGAAGCCTTTTCTTTTTTTTCTTCTTTTGATTAACTCCTTTATCCTCCTTGAGAGCATTGCTAGCTCCTCTTCTTCCTTGTCACTTTCTTCATCACTTGAGGTGATTTCTACCTCATTTTCCTTTGTTGAAGACTTAAGAGCCATAGTTCTTCTTTCCTTCTCTGGTTTATCTCCTTGGCTTCTTAGTTTCTTCATTTGTTCATCTTTTTGCAAGGCTAACTCATGAGTCAAGAGTTTTCCTATCAACACATCGGTTTGAACATTCCTAATCTCCATATTTGACTCTTATATGCTGCAAACTCTAACACCAAATTTATCAAGAGGAAGAGTTTTGAGAATTTTTGTATTCACCTCATAGATGGTGAATGCTCTTCTAAATTTCTTCATATTGGTGACAATGGACAAAAGCCTATTTGTCATTTCTGTGATGCTCTCATTGTCCTTCATCATGAAGAGTTCTCATTCGATGACATACATCTCCAAACGGCTTGATTTGACTAGAGTTGTGCCTTCATGATAATTCTCTAAAGTCTTCCAGATGGCATGTGTGTTTAACATTGTTGCACTCTTTCAATCTATTCTCTAGAAAGTGGGCTTAGAAGAATGGTCATTGCCCTCTTGTTTTTGCCATTTGATCTCTGGTGAGCTTCAACCCATTCTTCCCTTGGGATTAATTCTTTATTGTCATCTACAACTCTAGTGGGTGGCTTTCATTCCTTGATGACCATATCCCAAAGGTCCACCACATCTATGTCAAGATAGATTTCTATCCTATACTTCCAATAAGTATAGTCAGTTCCATCAAAGAAAAGCTTGAGTTATGAGTGGATTCCCTCTTGTGCCATAATCTTTATTCACCCAATGAAGGTTTGATTGTGAAACCTTGCTCTGATACCACTTGTCGGCCTTTAGCACCAAGAAGGGGGGTTGAATTGGTGTATAAAAAATTAAAATAGAAAGGGAGAAGAGAAATGAGAGACACACAATTTATAGTGGTTCAGGTATAATCGACCCTACGTCTACTCCCCAATTCTTAGCAATTGAGTATTCCACTATCTATCAATGGTGTTTTCAAGCTCACACCAAACTTTTACACTTATGTTTTCAAAGGCTCACACAATAACCTTTACACTTGTATTTTTGAGGCTCACACAACAACCTTTACACTTGTGTTTTTCAGACTCACACAATAACCTCTCTAGAGTGTTTTAGTAGGCTAACACTACAACCTTTACAAATGGTGTTTATGCTCACACCAAACAATCAACTAAAGAAGAGAAAAGATTGAGTAGCAAAATTACAAGAGTTTAGGTTACAAATTAATAAATTCTCTTGCATTTACATATGTTTGGTGAGGTATTTATAGCCTCTACCCACCAGAGAGACATTGCAATAAAACTGGTACTAAATCTTTAAAGTGTGCTAGACAGATTTTGCATTAAATGCTTGATAGGCTTCATTTGCGGTCGCGAATTCCAAATTTCCATACGGGAGCCAAAAATTACGACAGAAAATCCCGTTTGTGTCTAACGGCTAGTTCACATGGCAACTTCTCATTGGTTCATCAAGAAAATATAGTCATTGCCTTTCACCTGATAACAAAAGTAGCGGTCGCTAATTTCTTTGTACAAGATGCGATTGAGGACACGAATTCATCTGTCAAAACTTGTAATTTTCATTTCATGAATCGTGGTCGCTACCAATAAATTGCCTTTGCAATTTTTGTCTTCAAACAGTCACCTGGGGCACTTGTCATGTTGTGGTTGTGGACTTGATTCCCTATTGAGTTACTTTGAAATTCGCGGTTGCGACTGAGGCGTGAACACACTACGAATTCGACTGGAATTTTTGGATTCCTTCTTTTGGATGAATCACAGCTGAAAATGGCTCCGCGATTTTGCCTGTCTGATTTCTAGCAAGTCTTCTCATGGATGGCGGTCGCGAATCTTAGATTGCGGTCGGGATTTAGAAGTCACTTTACATTAGAGATTATGAACTCTATCCAACTTCCAACTTAAGGATAAGCTAAAAACTGTAAATCAACACTAAATTGAAATATTATACATGATCAATCTCCTTTGTTAAGATCAAAAGAGGTCTAAAACTTAGGGTTAACCATCCTAGTCTAACAGTATACTACTCAGAGTTATAAAGAATCTTTTTTCTATAACAATTTCAAGATGGAGGCAATTTTCCTACTATTGCTCCTACTTGAAACAGATCAAGAAGTTTTATCTTCCTTGCTCTCAATTGACTCACAATGACTTACAACACATATACTTGCTCTAAAATAGACAAGTTATCAACAAACATCATTTCAAAATATTTTGTTACAAGAAATTTCTCTATACCTTCTTCTTCGACATTGTATTTAAACTCTAAAGCTTTCCAAATTTTAGTGGTAGAAAACTCCACCATGTAGAGATCATATAGGCGATTCAAAAGTGCATTAAGAATGTGCACACTATAAATGACTTCACCTTCCTTTCTCTTTCGTGTTTGTGCTTTCTATTTGGTTGAGTCATCATCTTTTGATGGAGGAATGGGAGGAAGGATTTGGTCAAGAACATAGTGGATTTTCAAGGCGGTAAACCTAAAAATCAACTTATCTTTCCATCTTGTGGAATTGGTTACATGAAAATGATGAAGCTAAACAAAATCTTAATTCATGAATTTGATAGTGTTTGAGGATTCCATTGTGTTTGATTACTGTTTCATATAACTACAAATATAGATTTTAGATTGTTGGAAAATATGGAGATAAGAAGACAAAAGAATCAAAATAAAATAATAGTAATAATAAAATTTGAATAAAATATTGAAAGTAAGAACACAATTAAATTAGAAGTAGAAAATAGCTTTGAAATGTGTAAATTCACTTTTCTAAAAGCAATATTTGCTTACTTTTCTCCTTGAGATTGCCATGGGATTAATGAAAATAACTTGAGTGGATATTACAAGTCTTGAGAAATTTTGCACTAAACAATTAATGAAAAACTTCAAAGTAGAAATAAGAGAAATAACAATTTGATCTCTTGATTTGAAATTTAGATGATTTAAGAGAAAAAAGAATTTGTGACATAAATTCCAGCCACGAAATGGTCTTAATCATAGCAATAGATACAACTTTTAACATATAACTATCAAAATAACTATAAAAAATATTTTTAAAAATATTTAATAACTACATTCTTTTAAATATTTTGTTGGCCTTAGGCACCAAGAAGGGGGGGGTTGAATTGGTGTATAAAAATTAAAACTAAAAAGTAAGAAAGAAAATGAGTAGAAGTAAGACACAAGGTTTATAGTGGTTCAGGTATAATCAACCAATTCTCAACTCCCCAATTCTCATCAATTGGGTGTTCAACTATCTTCAAATGGTGTTTCTAGGCTCACACCTAACTTTTACACTTGTGTTTTCAAGGTTCACACAATAACCTTTACACTTGTGTTTTTGAGGCTCACACAACAACCTATCTTAGTGTTTTCATAGGCTCACACTACAACCTTTACAAATTGTGTTTATGCTCACACCAAACAATCACCTAAAAGAATAGAAAAAGATTAAGTAGCAAAATTGCAAGAGTTTTGTTACAAAGTTATGAAATCTCTTGCATTTACATATGTTTGGTGAGGTATTTATAGCCTTTACCCACCAAAGAGACATTGCAATAAAATTGGTACAAAATCTTCAAAGTGTGCTAGATAGATTTTGCATTAAATGCTTGACAGGCTTCATTCGCGGTCGCGAATTCCAAATTTTCATATGGGAGCCAAAAATTGAGGCGAAAAATTCCGTTTGTTTCTAACGGCTAGTCCACATGGCAGCTTTTCATTGGTTCACTAGGAAAATATAGTTGTTGCATTTCACCTATTAACAAAAGTAGCGGTCGTGAATTTCTTTGTACAGGACGTGATTGGGGATGCGAATTTGTCTGTCAAAACTTGTATTTTCCACTTCACGATTCAAGGTCACTACCAACAAATTGCCTTTGCAAATTTTATCTTCCAACGATCTACTGGGACACTTGTCATGCTGTGGTTGTGGACTTGATTCCTTTTTGAGTTACTTTGAAATTTGCGATCGCGACTAAGGCATGATACACATCACGAATTCGTCTAGCACTTTTGGACTCCTCCTTTTGGATGAATCACGATCGAGAATGGCTCCGCAATTTTACCTATCTTATTTTTAGCATGTCTTCTCATAGATCGCGGTCGCGATTTAGAAGTCACTTTGCATTCTTTGAAGATTATGAACTCTATCCAACTTCCAACTTAGAGACTAACTAAAAACTGCAAAACAACATTTATTTGAAACATTAGACATGATTAATCTCCTTTATCAAGATCAAAAGAGGTCTAAGACTTGGAGTTAACCACCCTAGTCCAACAATCTCTTCCTTTTTTATTTTGACAACTTAGATTGATCCAAAGTGAAAATAATGTAGAATAATAAAATTGGAATGTTATATGATTTAATGAATGCTTAAGATAACATTGCTAAGTATTTCATTCATTCAATCAAAGTGAAGTTGCTAAAAACAATAAGTATGATGCTCCCCCTCAACTTATGTTATAGTTTTTCAAAGTATAATATTCTCCCCCTTAAACTTATATTCTTATAATCGCTCCCCCTTTGGCAAGATTAAAAAGAGGGTGCATAAGGGAAAAAGAAATTCATGCATAAGTATTGATAAGGAGCAAAAATAAATAACAAAAAGCAATCCACTCACACCTAGGGCCACACTTTGATGGAACCGACTATACTCATTGGAAGTATAGGATAGAAATCTATCTTGACATAGATATAGTGGATCTTTGGGATGTAGTCATCAATGAATGGAAGCCACCCAC